>JABUQX010003080.1:10000-22075 GCA_015478945.1 Trachelipus rathkii
TTTCTTTTGATGTATACTTCTTTTGAAAAATATGAAGATTCATAAAAAGTATCCGGTTTCACTATTATATATAAATTTTTTCAAATATTAATTTTTAGAAACATCTTTTATTCTACAATAATACATACATATTGATAGTATATATATATATAAATTTACTGTATATATATTAGAATAATTTTATTCTTTAATATCTTGAGTTATGATGAGATAATAGACATGTACGTAAATTCAAATATTTACATACAGGAAAAATTTATTCTGCCCGAGTAGTACCTGAGGGAGGTAGATAACTGTATGAGTAAAAAATAATATTATAAAATATTAATATAATAAAATATTATAATTAAAATTTATTATTTTTTATATAATATATATATTTATATAAATATTCTATCTTTGGAGAAAACACTATTTTAAAATTCCTTTAGTTTTTTATTCATATGATCCTAATGTAAAAAAGAATTAGAAAAAGGGAATAATAAATATTATTTTATTTGGTCTTGTAATTTTATTTGAATAATTTAAACTATATCTATATTCACATTTTATATAAGAAGATCCTATTTTACCTGAACTATTGCTCAGTAACTCGCGAGAGAGTGAGGTTATATAAGCAATGAAAAGAGAACTATAAAATTACCTGATATTGAATAAAAAAAAATTCCAGCACAATAGACATATTCGTAACCTCTTGATCATTTTACTAGTGATTATAAAATTTTCTTTATTATCGGCGAGGGTAGCGGAAATTTGATGCTTTATATGAGATATACTAGTGTTTTATATTGGTTGACGAGTACTTATAATACTAGATACTTATACTTTCAGCATTATATATGAGTCTAATCTTATCGCTGATTATACACACTATGTATTGTATTTTAACAACTGATTATTTAGTAGGATCTATATGAAAAATTTAATTAAACTAGAATGCAATATTATTCAAATTAGTTTAATACAAATAATATTTTATAATAAATATAACTTAATAAATTACATAAATATGCAAAGATAATACTCTGATATGCAATAATCTGCAAAAGGTCTAAATATAACATATTGAATTTAATAAAAAAATAATAATATAAATTATTAAATTTAGAATAAAAAAATTAAAGGTTTCCAAATTTTCTGAGTTAGGATAGATTGAAAAGCCATAATCAGACGTTATTGATTGAGACACGAAAGGAGTTCGACTGAGAAGGTTTAATTTATATTATTAAGTATGAATAATCAAAGAACTTTACTAATTTGCTCATTACTTTTATATATATAACTTCCCTAATTTAAGAGTCAATTATGTTACAGCACACTTCATTGGACAATGAGCATGACTCCTAACAACATGGTTCAGAAATCAAAGTAGTAGCTGCCCCTCTATCTAAAGAAAGTGAATATCATAAGCTGCAGTATAGTCTGACATTTAAGATCTGTATTGTTACTATAGAAGTGCATACCGCTAAAAAATGATTACAATATGCACTTATTCACGTGACAGTTACGCTACAACATCAAAGTAGTTGTAAATTTGTTTTATTCTGTATACACTAGACAGTACACTAAGAGAACACAAATGATATCGCATAAAACAGTTAATTACAAAACTTACATATACAGAATTATTTATGATTATTTCAATCCTTCTCATTGTATATTATCATATAACAACACCTCAATTTATATGAGAATAATATAGTATATCTAAATTATATTCATTACAATTATGTGCTTAAAATCACTTACAAGAACTGTAACACTTAAACTAGTACAATACTCTATGAACACTTATACTCACTTGACTTTCTGTTTAGCCCTTCAAAGGTTATTGTAACAAATTTAGTATACAATCCTAATTTAAATTACTATCTATAGTAGAACAATATAGCTTAATATATTTACACATAATAAAGGGATCATCTATTATATATTCTATAACACCATAAGATAGAGATCCCTTAATACCAAATGCTTTCAAGAGGGTTTATGATATATAAAATCAGATCAAACATGTAATAAAATTATAATCACTTTATTTTCTCCATGGCTAAGGTTAACGCATAGGTGATAAGGATTAATAAAGTAATATGTAAAAACTATGTCCTGTATAAAGCTGTGGATTAAGAGTTAAATCAGTGACCCTATTTGAGCTTGCTATAACTATAACAACTTCTGATCAATAGAAAAATACACATTCAAATTTCACCAGACCCTAACCTATTTAGATCTGTACCGTATATATTATATATATACTATCTGAGATTGCAGGCATTAAAGCTTCATAATATTTACATTTTTTTCCGAAATAAGTTCATGTTAAATTAAGTATTAATTATTTAAAATTAGTATTTTGAGATATTAATTATTATTGAAATATATCATGAATTTAACACTTTTAGAACCAAGATAAATAGAGATGGAGTTACAGATTATTTAATCTACTATTTCTCTATTTATTATAATAAATGATTATTAATTATTATAAAATGTAACTCTATATGAGGTATAGTTTCAGAGTGAGTTAGAGTTAGTCATTAAGAGAATAATTACTCTATATAGATTCATTCGGGAACAGGTCTATTAGAGCACTTGTGTCAGGGTATTTGGGAAGATAGTAAAAAATATGAGGTTGATTTTATTATTGGTTTAGCATATATTATATAATATGGATCATGAAATAAACACTTATACTTATTATTATGCCATATATTATTTATTAATTTTATTATTGAGTTAAAACCATCCTGTTGAGAGAGAGAGGAGTGTATATATTAATTATTAATATTTATTGTGTATTAACGTATAAAATAACGATATCAATTATGCTAGTCAAAAAATAAAAAACAGGTATAGTGAAATGTTAGATGAGTTATATTGCATTCAATACTAGACATACTATTACCCGCTCTATCTCGATTTAAATATTATACATGAGATAGGTTAGATATTCAATACGAAACTACCTGATACAGATATGAATCATATACAAAACTAATAACCTTAGCTCTTACTTGGAGTATAAATAATATAATAATAAAGCCAATACAAGACCTATGAGAAAGCTGCTCTTAAACAGAGGCAGTTTTGCAATCCAATTAACTGTCTATGAAATAAAAATTGCATAAATAAATATTAAGATTGTTTAGTTTTAAAGACTTTATATAGTTAGATATTTAATATTTTTTTATAATGTATAAAAAGATATAGAAAATGTGTTATTAAGAAGATAGTATTGTGATTTATAAACTTAATAGTGTATGTATGATGTATAATATATACAGAGGTAATAATCTGCATAGACTACTAACATCATTAAGTAATCACAGAAGGGTATTGTATTGCTATTATTCTTTGAAGCAAATTCCCCTGCTCGGATTAAGTGTAGAAAAATAATTTATCATAGTTATGAAATATAGTTCATAATTATTTTTTGCATCAATTAAAATCTATAATCTCACAACAAGTTAAATAAAGTAACCAATATTATACAGTAACATTATTCACGATCTTATAATAATTATTGCGAGAACATTTTTTATATTGATTGAATTAATTCATTGATACTATATGATATTATTAATTATTATATATATTATTTATTATCAATATATATTCCACTGCCAAGTTATATTATCATTATACATTCTTCCTGAAGCCAAATTGAAAGTCAGTTATAATATTATTTATATATAATTTTACTTCAGAGTATTTGAAGTAATAGTTAAGGCAGTATGTAGTAGAGTAGTCGTGTTTTACGTACTGTAATCAACACATATTGTGTATGTGAACTCATACTACGTATTCATTCACTAAGCGTAAGCTTGTCAGATATTACTGTGAACTAGTCAATTCGTGTATTATGTTTTATATAGATGAGAAAACCGTCATAGTAACCCGTGAATAAAGTGAAAGATATATACAATAGTGCTCTTTTTCTTTTTAGTATGTTAATCAAATTGTCAGCGGCCAGTGCAGTTTTCAATAAGTTATGCCCTAAGGAATCGATCCACAAGCTTTCTTTAACGAGCGGTAAGTTATAACTTAGTACTAAAGTTTGAAAAGTAATAAGTAAGGATTAAAGAGCGCTAAATCCTTATATCACACATGAGAGAAACCCCTTACTACAGACACCTTTATCGGAAATTTCTATCCGTACAATAGATAAACATCTGTCATATATAACTGTCTAATTAAATGATAATTTAATAATTGCTCTAAAAGAGTATTTAGGAAGGCCCTTCCTCGTGTACTCAAATAACTTTACTGAACTTCGGAATTCTTAATCGAGAAAATAATTAAAGGTAAATATATGTTATAGGCTTAGTTGTAAATACTCAATATACGTACTAAAAATTAAGCAGTAACTAACACTATAAAATATCTCGTAGGCCTGTCAAGAGCCGTCTGTTCTATCGCAAATACTAGACAAAACTATAGTAATTTTTGAGCATAATAATATTATTTTATAATTTTATCGAAATTATTTTGTAAATTAATTTCATTATCTACATATAATTATTAGGAATAAAACACTAAATAGAACAGTAATATTAAATTCCGGATTTATATTCCAGGTCAGGATATACATATGATATCTGGCTGATTAACACTGACTAGATCAAAACATTGGCGAATAGAGACTGATACCATAGATTAGTATTTATGCTCTATTGAGAATATTTCCAGGCACCATACTCAAATATATATATATTAATTTAATATATATATTATATAATATATAAATATTAATTTATTATTATATTATTATATTATCTTAATATCATGTAATTTATTTAATTATTATATATATTGATATATTAATAATTGATTATTATAATTAATAATTTATTTCAATTATTATTATTATGAATGTATTTACCCCACCTAGGAAGATGTAAATTTAATTCTCAAGTTCTATATCCGAACCTATGGTATAATAACCAATTATAGTCATATAACTTGATCCGAATTATCTTGGAGAGTATCCATGATGCGGATACCAGGAATAGTCAAAGAACTTAGGCCGGATCCATTGAATAGTTGATTAATTATATTCTAGGTTCTCACTATATATATATATTAATATATTAATTATTATTATATATAATTTATATAATATATATATTTTTTAAAATTCTTTAATTATGGAAAAGTATGTCATATTACGAATTCTTAATAAATTAATTATTATAATGTATTTTATATTAATATAATATTTATATTATATATTAATTATTATTATTATATATATGTATATAATTATACTATTAATTGATTATAATTATTAATATTATAAATATATAAATTATTATTATTATATATATAATTTTGTTGATATCTCTATCCGGTGTAAATGTAAATTAAATGATGGTACATATATATATGTTCTATAAGATGATTAAAAGTATTTAGCTCCAGCTTATCCCTTAGACAAGCAATAATATTGGAGAGTCTAGATAGTAAACAATAAAATAATTAATAGGAATTATCTTACATTGGGATATTGTTTGCTTTTATGAGCATATCTCAAATAGTAAGCAGAATATAATCAATATACATCATCATTCTTTCAGTTCCTTACACAGATCACACACACCAACATACGCTACATAAACTGTTGCATTAGCTAAAAAGAATTAAATTATGAAAAATTATTAAAATAATATTTGATTAATATAAAAATTGTAATTTGTCCTAGAAGATTATGAGTCTCAAAAGAATTTGCATTCTAGCTATCGTTTATTAATTGAAAAAATGGAATATAATATCAGATATTGATAATCATCAAAAATAACAAAAATAGAGAATTATATATATGATAAATTATTATTAGTTTTTTATTAAATAAAAAATGATATATTTGATTAACATGTAAATAACGTAAGTAACTTAACGTTATTGGTTTATTAGCCTGTTTTTTCTCTAATTCTAGGTCATAAATTTAAAATATGCGATGATTCTTACTTTATTTTAAAACATATAAAATGACTTGCAAAGAATGTTAATAATGGTTATAAAGTTTAAGTTATCATAGGCTACCAAAAAAAATTATTCCATTTGCTTTCCGTTATTTAACATACACGGAAATCCGATCATGCCCAAATTAATTGCACATCAAGGCTGCATTTGATTCATACACTTATGACTATAAATCACCGCCAAAAAACATTCACCCTTATTAAACATTATATTACTATGTATGTGCCTACATTACCAATAATTAAAATAGTTATATAGTTTTATAAGTTTGAAAGGCAAACTAGATTATTATAATAATAATCTATCATTCATTATTATTTATTAAGTTTTTTTTAATATTCATTTTAATATTCTATATTAAAGTGTAATTAAGTGAGTAATAATATATATATAGATATTAGCCAACGACACATGCTAACATACTAAGTAAACGAAGTTTTCTTACTTTGCCACAAAAAATTTAGTCTATATATATTCTTTAATTGCTTCCTACTCGTTGATTATTGCCTAGTTCAAAAATTTAGATCGAGGCCTACTCATTTTATTACAAAATTTTATCTTAATAAACCTCACAAACTTTTTTAGTTATAACTCTAATATGCGTGTATATAAACCTTGTTTTATTTATAGTATATTATAGTGTTATGCTCATCCTATTCCTTCTTCACAAAGTAACGGGAGTCCTCACCACACCAGTGTTATTGTTGATAATTAATGTGGAGGAGAATTTCAGGTTTTTACACATCCTTTTATGAGAAGGCGAATATGCAGATGTCAAATATAGGGAGTCTTGCACCCGTGCCTAAAAACATAAATATTACCTTTCCTCTGAATTCCTCTCAACATCGAGAATTTCAAGTTGTTGCCCACAAAAATATAACAACAGAATAGGGTGATATGAATAATCAACATCAACATCACCCTCCAGCAATTATCCGGAGGATCTGCATGAGAAAATAGAGAAGAAAGGAGCACCTGTGCTCAATTGGGAATGGAGGAGTTGATACATTAAAACTAAAATAAAAGCTTCAAATTCAATTATTTATATTCATAAAAGATAATTTATTTGTATAATAATCTATAATACCTTATTTACGACGTCGTACTCTACTATGTTAAGTTGAGTATTGACTAAGAACAGAAAAAACAATAAATAAAACGTCAATAAATTCATGAAAAGCTAAATATAAAAAAGAAAAGAGGAAGGAGGGATGGTATTTTTATTACAAGTATAAATAAGTAGGTAAGGAGACTACTACATACATGAGCTAGATAATGATTTATCTCTTACAAATGTTAATATGAATTATAAATATATATATATATAAGTATATATTAGCTATTATAATTATCATGTAGGACTCAAGGAGCACACATTTACGAGCTGGAAATCTGCATCGCCGTCTTTTTCACTATCCGACCCTTGAACAGCAAGGGAGAATCTCTGAAAAGCTAGAAACTTCAGAGTGAGAGCCTTAATATTAATGTATAATTAAATAAAATAAAGAATGTCTTTATACATCAGTGTATTTAAATCTCAAAAAAGGTGATTAAACTAAGGTTGCTACTGCAACTAAATACAAATAAAAGAGCGAAGAAACAGCTCTGTAAATCTAAATATATATATAATACTTATATAATATATATATAGTATATATATATATATATATTAAATATATAGTAATATATATAACTATATATTATATAATATATATATTATATATATAATATATATATATATATATTATTATTATATATACTAAACTGAACACACATAAGAATGGATAAGGAATAAGAGCTAATGAACCACTGGCACTGGAGGGCCTGGGTATACCTTTAACACTCCATATAATCCATTGGGATTAATAAGCCCAATGTGTTCACTACAATATTTTATTTTTAAGAAAATTGTTATAGGTCATACCCATAGTATTGCATTTATTAATTTATGGTTTAACCAAATATAAATAGATTGGAAAATTTATAAAATTGACAGGTGAATTGATCTCTTTTTGGGTGTATAATAAATTCTTAATATATATTTTTTTTAAAATTTCAGATGGAAAACTTAACGTTCAAAAAAATAAATTTAGAGTTTAGACCAAGTCATATTTAGGTTTAGGAAAAATATTTATTTAGATTTTATGAAATTCTTACAAAGAAAACACCTATACATAATATAAATTCTTCTCAAAGGTTTTCATCTCAGGTTGTTTCATAAAAATCTCAAGAAATCTCAAGGGAAACACAATGAATCAAATCACAGAGTCTGTCAATACAAATCCATCCTCAGGCTCCCAAGTTTCCATAATGAGTGGTAAGTACGTGTTATGTAAGTTACTTATATAAAAAAAAATATTGAAAATGCATAAGTGAAGTAGGCCTATAGTACATTGAAAGTATAAGAGACTGTAAGAAGCCACATGGGCCTGTTGAGACTGTCCCAGTTGTACTAGAGTAAATAGGCCTAATGGCACATCATGCTTATGCAAAACTCAGAGAGTACCTTAGGGCTTCTCAATATTTTACATTGTATACACCAGCTAGGCTACTACCAAAAGCAAAAATTATAGGTAAGGTACATGCTAACCACACTACAAGCTTTTAATAGGTTTGTCATAGTTACAGCATGCAGTTTTATCTTAATAACTAACTAAAATCTACATAAATAAATCTACATAATATTTATTCGCTTATTTGTGATAATTTTGAGTTGTCAGAAATTTTAAAATTTAGTAAAAATTAGTTTAAACTATGGACACTTGTATTAACTAGCTAATTGTAATTTTTAATAAATTTTTTCTAATTCCTTCTGTATGACATATAGCATGTAGTAGCCTAGTCATTTTGTCATATCTAAAGATGTAAGTGGTAAAAAAAAAAAAAAAATTCAGATGTTTTATTTTTTATTATTTAAAGCTTATTATTAATAGACTTTGAGATTAGTTTTGTTACCTAAATTTATACTGTATAAATAACTAGTTTTTGATGCAGGTTTTTATTATTTAAAGCTAATTTCATTATTAATAGGCTTTGAGATTAGTTTTGTTACCTAAATTTATACTGTATAAATAACTAGTTTTTGATGCACAGTCTGTCACATGAATGTTGGTTTAATTACTAATATGCTTTGAGATTAGTTTTGTTACCTAAATTTATACTGTATAAATAACTAGTTTCTTGATCATTTTATTATTTAAAGCTAATTTCATTATTAATAGGCTTTGAGATTAGTTTTGTTACCTAAATTTATACTGTATAAAAAACCAGTTTTTGATGCAGGTTTTTATTATTTAAAGCTAATTTCATTATTAATAGGCTTTGAGATTAGTTTTGTTACCTAAATTTATACTGTATAAATAACTAGTTTTTGATGCAGGTTTTTATTATTTAAAGCTAATTTCATTATTAATAGGCTTTGAGATTAGTTTTGTTACCTAAATTTATACTGTATAAATAACTAGTTTTTGATGCAGGTTTTTATTATTTAAAGCTAATTTCATTATTAATAGGCTTTGAGATTAGTTTTGTTACCTAAATTTATACTGTATAAATAACTAGTTTTTGATGCAGGTTTTTATTATTTAAAGCTAATTTCATTATTAATAGGCTTTGAGATTAGTTTTGTTACCTAAATTTATACTGTATAAATAACTAGTTTTTGATGCAGGTTTTTATTATTTAAAGCTAATTTCATTATTAATAGGCTTTGAGATTAGTTTTGTTACCTAAATTTATACTGTATAAATAACTAGTTTTTGATGCAGGTTTTTATTATTTAAAGCTAATTTCATTATTAATAGGCTTTGAGATTAGTTTTGTTACCTAAATTTATACTGTATAAATAACTAGTTTTTGATGCAGGTTTTTATTATTTAAAGCTAATTTCATTATTAATAGGCTTTGAGATTAGTTTTGTTACCTAAATTTATACTGTATAAATAACTAGTTTTTGATGCAGGTTTTTATTATTTAAAGCTAATTTCATTATTAATAGGCTTTGAGATTAGTTTTGTTACCTAAATTTATACTGTATAAATAACTAGTTTTTGATGCAGGTTTTTATTATTTAAAGCTAATTTCATTATTAATAGGCTTTGAGATTAGTTTTGTTACCTAAATTTATACTGTATAAATAACTAGTTTTTGATGCAGGTTTTTATTATTTAAAGCTAATTTCATTATTAATAGGCTTTGAGATTAGTTTTGTTACCTAAATTTATACTGTATAAATAACTAGTTTTTGATGCAGGTTTTTATTATTTAAAGCTAATTTCATTATTAATAGGCTTTGAGATTAGTTTTGTTACCTAAATTTATACTGTATAAATAACTAGTTTTTGATGCAGGTTTTTATTATTTAAAGCTAATTTCATTATTAATAGGCTTTGAGATTAGTTTTGTTACCTAAATTTATACTGTATAAATAACTAGTTTTTGATGCAGGTTTTTATTATTTAAAGCTAATTTCATTATTAATAGGCTTTGAGATTAGTTTTGTTACCTAAATTTATACTGTATAAATAACTAGTTTTTGATGCAGGTTTTTATTATTTAAAGCTAATTTCATTATTAATAGGCTTTGAGATTAGTTTTGTTACCTAAATTTATACTGTATAAATAACTAGTTTTTGATGCAGGTTTTTATTATTTAAAGCTAATTTCATTATTAATAGGCTTTGAGATTAGTTTTGTTACCTAAATTTATACTGTATAAATAACTAGTTTTTGATGCAGGTTTTTATTATTTAAAGCTAATTTCATTATTAATAGGCTTTGAGATTAGTTTTGTTACCTAAATTTATACTGTATAAATAACTAGTTTTTGATGCAAGTTTAAATTATTTAAAGCTAATTTCATTATTAATAGGCTTTGAGATTAGTTTTGTTACCTAAATTTATACTGTATAAATAACTAGTTTTTGATGCAGGTTTTTATTATTTAAAGCTAATTTCATTATTAATAGGCTTTGAGATTAGTTTTGTTACCTAAATTTATACTGTATAAATAACTAGTTTTTGATGCAGGTTTTTATTATTTAAAGCTAATTTCATTATTAATAGGCTTTGAGATTAGTTTTGTTACCTAAATTTATACTGTATAAATAACTAGTTTTTGATGCAGGTTTTTATTATTTAAAGCTAATTTCATTATTCATAAGCTTTGAGATTAGTTATGTTACCTAAATTTATACTGTATAAATAACTAGTTTTTGATGCAGGTTTTTATTATTTAAAGCTAATTTCATTATTAATAGGCTTTGAGATTAGTTTTGTTACCTAAATTTATACTGTATAAATAACTAGTTTTTGATGCAGGTTTTTATTATTTAAAGCTAATTTCATTATTAATAGGCTTTGAGATTAGTTTTGTTACCTAAATTTATACTGTATAAATAACTAGTTTTTGATGCAGGTTTTTATTATTTAAAGCTAATTTCATTATTAATAGGCTTTGAGATTAGTTTTGTTACCTAAATTTATACTGTATAAATAACTAGTTTTTGATGCAGGTTTTTATTATTTAAAGCTAATTTCATTATTAATAGGCTTTGAGATTAGTTTTGTTACCTAAATTTATACTGTATAAATAACTAGTTTTTGATGCAGGTTTTTATTATTTAAAGCTAATTTCATTATTAATAGGCTTTGAGATTAGTTTTGTTACCTAAATTTATACTGTATAAATAACTAGTTTTTGATGCAGGTTTTTATTATTTAAAGCTAATTTCATTATTAATAGGCTTTGAGATTAGTTTTGTTACCTAAATTTATACTGTATAAATAACTAGTTTTTGATGCAGGTTTTTATTATTTAAAGCTAATTTCATTATTAATAGGCTTTGAGATTAGTTTTGTTACCTAAATTTATACTGTATAAATAACTAGTTTTTGATGCAGGTTTTTATTATTTAAAGCTAATTTCATTATTAATAGGCTTTGAGATTAGTTTTGTTACCTAAATTTATACTGTATAAATAACTAGTTTTTGATGCAGGTTTTTATTATTTAAAGCTAATTTCATTATTAATAGGCTTTGAGATTAGTTTTGTTACCTAAATTTATACTGTATAAATAACTAGTTTTTGATGC
>JABUQX010003081.1:0-10000 GCA_015478945.1 Trachelipus rathkii
ATATATATATATATATATATATATATATATATATATATATATATATATATATATATATATATATATATATATTTGGTAGTCTCCCCACTCCCCTCCTACGAGAAACGGGCGATCTGGAGATATTGTGACACCACAGCAGGCCGAGCCCAGAGGTCCGACAAAAAGAAATTATCAAAGTTACGTCTGATGTCCGTTAGATCCGAACAGCTTTGTAGGAGTTGTCTTGTGACGTCATCTGTCAGGGAGGGATATCTTTGACAGTGGGGGGAGGGAGTGTTGTGGAATCTTAATTTATATTCCTGAAGGGGGGAGGGATGGTGCCCTGAGTGGAGACGGGAGGGCATCACTCTGGTTTGACTGTCCAAGGTTTGCTCTGTGGGAAATATTTCGGGGGAATGCGCCTGGAGTGTGGTGTTGTTTGGATATTCTGAGATCCCTTTTTGTGTTAATCGATTGTGAATGTGTTTAATAATGGGAGTTTCTGGGGAGGCAGTGGTGGAGAGCTTTGTATATGTTAAAATAGTAAATGTCTGGTGTAACATTTTTCCTTCCTGGCGCAAGGTGTTGTTGCAATGTTTGGTTTTAGGAGTGGTGTGTTGAAAGTGAATTGCTTTAAAATTGGCAGCCTATTATGTCAAGATAGGCCTCTCTAGATAAAATTTTTGTGTGGGTTTGTAAGTGGTGGATAGATTTGGAAGGGAGGAAGCCTGTTATTAATCTAAGAGCTTTGTTTTTGAACGCCCTCTAGTCTTGGATGTTGGATTGCGATATTGTGGGAGCCCAAGCGGGTGATGCATAGTTTAAGATTGGGCGGATGTATTGTCTGTATACTATTGTGAGGGACTCTTTTGCTGGTCACAACCTTTTTTCGGTTAGTGTTCTCATCGCATTCAATTAATGTTGGGTTCTAGAGGTAATATTGTTTATTTGCTGGGTGAATGTCGTGTGTGAAACGAAAGTTAAGCCAAGGATTGTGGGTTGTTGAATGAGGAGGATCTGATGTTTGCAAGGAAAACTATTGGGCGGGTGTTTGAATCTTTTTGTTAGGTGTGACTGTAGGGTTGGAAAAAAAACCATGGTTTTTTAAAAAAACCAAAAACCATTGGTTTATTTAAAAAAACAAACAAATAAAACAGTTTTTTTAATGCTATTTTGATGGTTTTAATGTAGTTTTTAATGGTCTTAAAAGATTTTAAAGGCAAAAATCACATATGGAAACTGTTATACACATGTGCTAACACATATTTTAAAATTCCTTAATAAATTTCTTTAGATTCTTAAATTTCCAATTTTCTTGATAACTGTAAACTGGTATAAAATTATTATATTTTTGAGTTTTAAAACTCATAATAAAAAATAAAGAGGTTTAAATTAAAAAAAATCTAATCTGAAAAAAAAAGTTGTACTTATATTCACCCAAAAAAAAAAAAAAAAAAAAAAAAAACGCATAAAGAAAAGTTTATTCCAATTAACCTATAATGATATTATACA
This sequence comes from Trachelipus rathkii, assembly GCA_015478945.1. Lineage (NCBI taxonomy): Eukaryota > Metazoa > Arthropoda > Malacostraca > Isopoda > Trachelipodidae > Trachelipus > Trachelipus rathkii. Next base: position 1,492 of record JABUQX010003081.1, read on the forward strand.
AATGAATTCTTATTCACCTTTATATTTGAATACTAGAAGTATATAGATATATATAAGCTTTTAGTAAGTATATATAGATATAATATAATATATATATACTACTCGTCAATAATATACACATAATAATATAATATATACTATATATAAATATTTTATACATATATAAATATTATATAGTAGAGAGAGATGAGGAGAAAGAGACAGAAGGAGAGAGATTCATCACTTAAAAGTCGAAGACAATATTCTAAGAATGATACAAAAAAAACTAATTTCCCCTGCTAATGTTCCCAACCCTATTCATGTTGATGTGCACAAGTTCGAAAATTGAAAATACCTCTTCAACATTAGCATTTGATGAAATTGCTGACAATATGCTTATTATATTATATAACCTTCTATCTAATTTTTCTTTGAAGATCTGCTACCAAACGATGTAGGAGTCACTGCTGACAACAAAGAATCATCAAATAGGTAACTTTTATGCAATGGAGGAGAATTTACTCCTAATTTTATTCCAGTATTCCCACTCTCTTGAACTCATCTTGGAACAGTACTGGGTTTGAATCTTGGGTCTAAAATAATATGCCAAATAAATGACGCTCTGTATCACGCTAATGATACCTTCTTTTACTTTGTTTTAAATAATTTATATTGTCTAAGACGCTTCTCTATCCATATTCATATTTTTCATCCCATTCATACTTACAGTCATCGCCTTTTAGGTTGGTTGATCCACTGCCACATCAATTCCCTTTACCTTTATATTTAATCTTTTGAAAACGTACTTCTATGTACACAAATGAAAAATCTCACTCGTTACAAGAGTTATGTTTTACTGATTGTTAAATTTACAAATATAAGTATACATATAGATACTATATATAAAATATATCTATAAATATAAGTATATTATATATAATATTAAATTATAATTATATATTAATATATATATATATATAATATATAACTATAATATAATATATATATACTATATACTAATATATACATATATATCATCAACCATTCTCACAATAATACAAAATCAGCAGAAAATTTTTTTGCTTCAGTTACTCCCCTTCGCAATTTAATTCAAACACGGTGTCATGCTGAAGGAAACCATTAAATAGCTATCTGTATTTTTAAATATTTATGCATGGTTTTTATGCTTCTACAACACTTTTTTTTTTCACCGCTCGTTAACCTATGCGTTCCTACAACTATGGCTTTAACAACATGCCGTTAAAACCATCCACCCTAGTACAATGATAAGAATTATATCCAAAACAAATAACATAAACTAAAATAAAAATATTAAAAATATTGATAAGATTTCATTCATTAGTGAAAAAGTTCACGAATGAGACAAAATTTCACTTCGCAGTCCATAATTAAGCCACTCATTAATATATTTTAACGCATTTTCATTCCAATTCTGGAAGATGCACAATAACTATAAGGATTCAACAAAGAAGTGTCAGGTCTCAGCTTGGGTATATACTTAAAATTCGGTATTCATGGTTATGAGTCTCATGAGAGAAGAGCGTTTATACGAAAAGGCAGGCATGATGAACGATGAACTAGGTTCTAAATGACTACACCCTTATGTCTCTGCAATATGTGTGGAAAGGTTCAATGTCTCTAGTAGGTGGCATCACCAGCACCACATTTATCTTGCCCATAAGATTATCGGAAAAACACAGCCGAGCGAATAGACGTTATCTTAACCTAACAATACTTGCATTTTTTTTCACTACAGAATATGTCACCTTAATTAACTGAGAAATTTGTTTTAAAAGTTGAATCGTGACTTTCGGAACTTCATAACTCATTCTGCATGAAAGGCAAACTCGATTATCATCCAGAGAGAGGTTATTTGTAAATTTGTAAGAAATGTTTACGGAATGTTATCAATCAGAAATTGGGAACCCCATTCTTCCCCTAATACCATCTCTCCTGCCTTTTATTTTACACCATATATACTATATAATTATATATATACATATACTGTATATATATACTAACTATAATATATATATATATATATTATATATATTAATAATATATATATATATATAAATATATATATATAATATATATATAGATACTACTACTCACCTACTACTAGCCCTATATAATATCTTGATACCACAAATATACCTATAATAACTATTTGATAATTATACTATATAAATATACTATATAATACTATATAATAAATAAATTTAAAATATAATATATATATATTAATATTATGTATTATATAAAATTATATAGTATATATATATTATAATATATATATATGATATAGATATATATATAGACTAGTATATAAATTATATATATTATATATATATAATATATACTGCTGAATACATAGACCATACATATTATATAATATATATATATTATATAGTATATTATATACGTAAATATATAGGAATATAATGAGAATATGATAGTATATATATACTCTACTATACTATATCATTATATTAAGATATATATATAATTACGCGCTATTATATATACATCATAGTATACTTATATATATATTATATAATATTCTATATGATAGTAATATATATATTTATATTATAAAATAATTAACTTTAATTATATATATATAAATAATTCTTATATAATATATATATATATAATATTAATATAATATATATATATAATATAATATATAGATACATAATCTAGTATATATGTAAACATACCTATATATATACATTATACTATAAATTCTATATATATATACTATTTATATATATATACGTATAATATAGATATATATAATAGATATAATATATATAATTTTAATGTATATTAGTTATCCCCGTTTTTAAATTATTTATAAATACTCGAATAAGCGCTTTTTAAGAAGATTCGATGAAAACATAGCCTAATCCCTCGAACAAGCCGAAATTTTAAGATAAGTTTAGTGTCTTACAAGGTAACTTTAAGTTTTACGTATGAATATCCCCATTTTAATGCAGATTTTAGCCTGTTTTTTTTAAAGTTTTAATTAGATTATTGGTATCCGGTTTTTTTTGGGGTTAAATTTAAGTACGTAAGTTAGTGAAGCTGTGCGAGTGTGTGTTATGTGACTTTTAAACGTTAAGTTTTATTTTTTTACATATTTAATGATTCTGATTTAGTTGCAATGTCTTTACCATATATTCAATATTATTATTTTTATTTTTTGGTTTCATTTGCCTTTTTTTTTTTTTCTTGCTTTATCTTTTTTTGTACCGTGAGATTGTGGTGTGTTGTTGTGTCGCCCGCGCTAGGTCTTCATTTATAAAAAACCAATTCTGTGTTTTTTTTGGGTGGCTGTGTATGTCGAGCTTGGGTGTTTGTTTTTTGAGGCTGTCTGTATTGAGATGACTGGACAGAGAAGAGTGTAAGGGGGCGCAGGCGGGTCTCTATTACTTCGCCAGACGTTCGTGCTGAAACGCTAACCGATGAATCTGTGACTATCACCTCGCTACTCTCACCTAACATTTTACTACTGTCTGAGACCCAGCTAGCCAGGATTCTTTTCAAATAAACTTACTATCTCAACTATAACCTTTCTACATTATCAGACTAAATGGGGGATCTGTGCCTAATAAACATTAACACTCCTGAACACGTCTTGAGAATCTTGAGATTCCTTATATTTCGATGTTCTGTGCTTAAAATCTTTCTTCCTACTAGTAACCATTTATCTGTTTTCTGCTACTGCTCCCCTAACGAAACAGATTTTTACCTCCTTTTTGATTATCTGAACTATTTCTCATAGGGATGTTACTTTTCCAGCAAAATTGCTGGAGTCATCTATTTAGGTGATTCAGAGCGGTACATTCACACGAGTGTTGGCGCGCTCTCATACTGTCAGGAGGGGAGGAGGCCAAAACATTCAGTAGTCTCAACGATCTGGAACAGTTTAATTAAAGAACCTAAACACATACCAGATCGTCCTAACCAATTCGTGAATACGCGATTTATGTTTCACCACTACGCCTTCTCGATATAAATACACCATGTTCCCTCCTATCGGTAACTCCCACCACATTTGTACTCTTAATTTTTAAAACTTTTTCTCCAGCAGCTCACCAATGCCCAAACGTACTTCTGCACTTTAATCGGAGCTAATTGGGGGGGCGTTTGGCGTCGTTTCGTTTGGTCCAAACTATGCTTTGATAATCTTGCTTTGACTCGGAGGACGTTTCGATCACCTGAAAAAGTAGGAGCCGTAATCGTCGAGGGTATGAGTGGGTTCGATTCCTGCTTCAACTAAACTTTTTCTCCACAAAATCCATGTTCGATGGAGAATTTCTCGCTCCATTCAGGAGAGAACATGCCTATCGGGCATGGAAAAACTCTCGTTTATCTATCACTCTTACTAATTTTCATTCTGTCGGATCGTTGCAGGCTATTCTTCGACAGGCCTAGCGCGTTTTCAACTAAAAAAAGTGCGACAACTACTTGCTCCCCATGATAAATTCTCTGGCTCTTGCCCAAAAACATCTTAAGCAACTTTTGTAAACTCTGCCTTTCGCATTATTCGTTCTGAGACGGTTCTTTAGCTAACTCTCCTACGAAAGGACTAATCTCTTCGGCCTCCTTTTTTCATCTAATTGCACCCTGGACTTCCGGCATCTCTACTCCTGCTTCTTCTCCTCTCAGTTTGCCTATGACTCTTCCGCATTACGCAAATGAATTCGGGTGCATGGGATTCGTGAGATCTCTGAGTGCAGGAAGGCTGGGCCCGGACTGGCATTTCCTCCCCGGGTTGAGGGAGTGTGCTTCGAGCCTGGCCCCGTCCTCGTAAACTCTACTTCTCTATGCCTTAAACAGTACATTTCCCTCAGTAGCTGGGAAGCGCGAATGTCCAACCAATTCCCGAAAAAAGGACGCCGCTCTGATCCTTTCTAGCTTTCGTCCTATTGCTCTCACTTGTTATTCTATCTAAGATCTTGAAACCCTTCTTAACTTCATTTTACTGGATCATTGGAGTCTCATTCCCTTCTTTTGATAGATCATCAGTATGCTTTCGACGCTCGAGGAACTGGTGAACATACATCCTATCGTTACTGATTTATTGTTCTTGCCTTAGGACTAGGGTTTGGGTGGCACTCGATATATCAAAAGGCTTCACTCGATATATGGCATGCGTCGCTACCTCTCAAAGGCTCCCTTCCTGGGTTTCCTTCCTTCTCTTGCTTACTCTTGTCATAGTTTTCTCTTTTTCCCTCCGATCAAGCACTCGTTGATGGAGCGGACTCTTCCTCCTCTTATTAATTTGTGTGTTCCTCAAGGTTCTGTTTATCTCAACTTATTCTTATTTTCACTTAATGAGTCTCCTCAGCTGTACTATCTACTCTGTTCACTTCTTATGCCGATGGACTCAACTTTCCTCTTCAACTCATTTCAATTCGCTCCCTCTTTTGCATTAAGTGCCTTCGTCTTACTTTCGTTCGTTATTCTTGCACGACATGGATGATTTCCCGGTGGGGCCGCACAACCTTGTGAAATTCAACTCTTTGAAAACTTTCCCATTTCTTTCGACGGCTCTAACACCCACCTCCTACTTTCCTATTCTTTTTCGACGTTTCTAACGTCGCACCTGTTGACAACATAAACATTCTTGGTGCAAACGTTCAATTATCTTTGGAACCTCATATCATAACGGCTGCTAAGGTGGCTCAAAAAAACTGGGGTTCTGTTCAGGTTGCGGAATTTTTCTTCTGCACAGCTTCTCTATATTAGGGCCTTATTCGCCCTTGTTGGGTTGAGTACTGTTCTCACATCTGGGGGCTCGGCTCCCCTTTATTGGATAGATTGAGTCCAAAGCTAAGAACTAATAACGCTGTCCCTATTTCAACTCTCTTGACCCTCCTTATCTCTGCGAGTGCGTTGCGCACTATCTCTTTTCTATAGTACTACAACGGTAGATGTCAGGGGAGTTGGCCACTCGCATTCACCTCCATTGGCGTCGCCCGCGCAATCAAGGGTGCCATGCTCTCGCATGAATTTGCGTGAGCATTTGAAAATCCCAGACTCGTTCGTTTTGGTGCCTCTTTCCAGCCACTTCTGCTCTGTGGAACTCTTTGCCATCTTCGTTAATAAAAATATTTTAATCTTTCCTCTCTTTAAAACCCCACGTCTCCGCCACCTAGAGGATTGCTGTTAGGTTTAGGCTTGTGTGGGCTTTCCTGTATTTTATTTCCTGCCCCTCCTTGAAAAAGGTTGTGTGGTGGTAATCTGTAAAAAAAATATATATATTATATATATGATATAATTATATATATATTATATAATATATATATATATATATATATATATATATATATATATATATATATATATAATTAATAAGTATATATAGATATATATAAATATATATAGTATATATATATATTAGATATATATATAGTATATATAGTATATAACTATATATATATAATATATATACATATATATTATATATACTATATATATAATATATATAAAATATATATATATAATAATATTATATATATATTAATATATATATAATATATATTATATATATATATATATAATTATATATATCAGGGGGTAATATAGGTAGCAGGGTAGGTAGCTCCTACCAATATTTTTGAGTCTTTATTAATCAAATCAATAAATGGAAAGTTAAAAATAATTACAGGTATTTTATTTGAAAGTGAAAATAGAAACTGATTTATAAAATAAATTTAAGAAAAATCCAACTACTGTATTTCCAATTAAATAATTAAATTCATTGGAAATTTCCTCGCTACCCGTGTTCTTAAGAGTAAATGTCAAGCTTTATGGGCGTACGGGGGATCTTCTATCTTTATATAAAAGATATAGAAAAAAAAAAGCGTCATACCTTGCTGTACGAGCGAAAAATTACGAAAATTCGCGGGTACGAAGCTTTCGTTCACCCAGTGAAAGCGTACGAAATAATTTGAAATTTTTTTGTTGAATCTCTCTCTCTCTCTCTCTCTGTCTATGATAATAGATATAAATAATATATATACTAAGTAATAATAACTATATATATATATTATATATATTTATATATATCTAGATTATTATTATATATATATATATAATATATATATAATATATATCTCTTGTGTCAAGATCACTGCCAACAGCGTTTTAATTTGAAATCCCTGATTTTGTAAGTGTTTGGTTATATGACTTAAGTGACATTACCTGTTATATAATGAAAATAGTGCATAATGGAAGTTAGTGTAGATTTATATTGAAAAAAATAGCTTTAAAAAAACTTATCTAAAGGAACAACTTAATTTTAAAAAATCTGAAAGGGCCTATGTTTCTTAATTTGCAAAAAAATCCGAAGGCAAATAATGTTCTATACATGTATATAATATACTATATATTTATATATTTATATATATATATTATATTATATATATATATATATATCATATATATATATAGATATATATAATATATATATATTATTATATAATATAATATATATATATAGTATAGTATATTATATTATAATATAATATATATATATATATATTATATAGTATACTATATTAAGGTAAAACTACCCATGATATGGCCAAAAAATTTCGATATATCGAAAATTATATCGATACCGATATCCTATGATATCGATGTTATATATTATAATATATATTATTAATAATATTTATATAATATATATATTATATATCTATGATTATAATATATATATATAGATATTATTATATAGTATTATATATATATATATAGATATATATAGAATATATATATATATATACTAGTATAATATATATATATATATATATATATAATATAGAGTATATATATAAGCTCTAGAAGAGCCACAATCCACATATCTCAAAACCTCAACAACAGCTCGGACAAGGGGTAATTACTATGTGGAAGGCTCGTACAATTTGGTGCGGGAAAGATGTAAAAAAAAAAAAAAAATTTGGTTAAAGTAATATATAATATGAGTTGCAAGCCGATGTTAGAGACTTTTATACCGTTACTCGTTTAAAATAAGACTTTGCTACTAAAATGTTGTTTTTTTGTTTTTTGTGTAAAGAATACCCCAAGGGTAGTCCGCACCGATGCAGGAGTGGGGGTCTCTCGGCCTTCCGGGGAAGAAAGGGTAGGACTATTCCCACCCTCCGGGGAGGGTGCTCCGGAACCCCCGCTCTTTGGTATTTGGGTTCGCGGGGGTTCCGTCCGCCCCTGCCCTACGGGGATATTGTGAAGAGAGGAGTCCGTTGCGACCCCCCTTTGTTCCCCGTCCTCTGTGAGCCCCTACATGCGTGAACACCTTTACAAAAATAGCATATACTTATACTATTGTCCCCGCTGGCTTCGAGTCCCCCAAAAAAAAACTCATTTGTTTTTTTTGTGTGCTTTTTTTTTTGTTATTTTTTACATTGCCTAACCAATAATTTCGCTAACCACATATATGTAATGTTATACGTGTCTTGCAAAAATTTAAACAATC
>JABUQX010003081.1:12500-30317 GCA_015478945.1 Trachelipus rathkii
ATTGACGGTAGACTAGAGATGTTTAGTGCATAAAGTGATATAAAGGCAGCGCGAAAATGACGAATAATTAGGTGTGCCAGAGTGCACAGGTATATTTCAATATTTATATATATATATATATATATATATATATATAGATATATATATATATAATATATTATATATATTATATATATATATCGTGTTGTGTGTATAAAATACCTTTTTACGTTGCTTTATCCCCTTTAGAGATCGGCTAACACGGCGCGGGCGACCATAGGGAAATAGGAACTTTTAGGCCAGCCTATCCCGAACCAGCGTACGAACATGTTCGCAGTTGAGTTTAATTCTTGCCCCATGTAGATAAACCCAACCTGCTACGCCGCGAGAGATTTGAACAGGTCCTTTCGTATGAGATTCTCGTGACTCTAGCTCTGCGCATGAAGGCGTTCATAATATATATATATCTATATAGTATTATATATATTATATATATATATATAATATAATATAAATTACTTATATTAATATATATATATATTATATATATATATTATTTATTAGTATATATATATTATATTAAATATAATTTATAATATAATAATATTTATATCTATATATTATATTATATTATTAATTATATATATATATATATATACATATATATATAAATATATATATATAGTAAGTAATATACTATATATATATATATATAATAATACTATAATATATTTATATATATATACATACAACCGTATTAATATAACTATATATATATATTATATTATATATATATATATATATTATATATATATTATATCATACTATATATTATATATATATAATATGTATATAATATATATATACGATATATACATATATTATATATATATATATATATATATAATACTATATATATGATATATATATCATATATACCTATATATATTATATATTTTATATATATATATATTATATATTATATAGTATTATATTTCAGTAATAAAATTAATCATTGACATTCCATCTATTACAAGTAAATTTTTCTTCATATATAACTGATTCAGCTCTCTGTAAATAGTTCCAAGAATTTGGTAATGTAATTGGCACCAATTTCCATTCATTATCAATTTATCAGCTGATCCCAAAGATGTGACAGACTGTTATTCAATGTCCGAGCTAGTCCACCGACTCTTCATCGGTATTAAAATTTGTAAATGTAAACTTGCCGACAATCAATGTGGAGGTGCATTTTCCGAAGACCTCACGTACACAGTGAAATGTTGCGCTTCATTATCTGAGGAACTAGTAACAAAATATTGAAATAGGATCATGAAAATTCTCAAAAATTGATAAGAGAAAGGACAACGTGCAGACATTCTTATTATAGGGCTTAGATATCTAAGAATTTTTAGATAGTCTGTAGTGCTGGTAGATAAATTGGCAAGAGTGTCACATTAATCAAGTTACATGGCTGAAAGTTCGAAAGAATCAAAATTATAAATCCCAAGAACAAACAGCGTCGCTGTGCACATATGCACAACAGTTTGTCCAGCTTTCGGAGGCGCCTCAAGCACAACACATGAGTTTCGGTCAAGAACAAGATTATTAGATCTAGAGGAGGAGAGGTGATAGTTCAACAAATTGCGATATTAGAATGGAGAAATATAATTTTGGAGCAGCCGTTAATGGAGCATAGAAAGCCGTTCACCAAAACTACAAGCCTCAAATTCGTTGCAACACTGTGCATTCATCCCCAAAGGACGCCAACTCTCAAAGAGGAAGTTGAATTGAATGGCCCTTTTTGCGATGGCACCATTCTAAGCATCTTCTGAGACAGTTTATATTCCCATTTTTTTCACCAAAAAAAGTAGATTTTAAAAAAGCGGAAAAATTGTTTAGTTTACTTTTGTTAAGCCTGAGGGCATATATATGAAGAAAGCGGATTGTGGTGGAGTACCCACAAATTTTTTTCTACCAAGCAGTTCAGTTTATGATTGACGCGTACGCTAGAGTATGTTTAGTAGTATAGGTGAATATAAGCAGCGCGCGAAATGACGACATTAATTGGGTGTAACTACCAGGAGTGCAAAGCGTTATATTGCAATATATCATATATACTATATATATATGATATATTATATATAGTTATATAATAATCATATATAAATATCTATATATTATATATATTATATTATATATTATATTATATTTATATAATATATTATCTATATATATATATATATATAGTATATATATATTTATTATAATATATTATATATATATATATATATATAATATATATATATATATATATATTATATATATATATATACTATAATATATATAGATATATATATAATATATATTTATATATTAGATATATATTATAATAATATATATATATATCATATATATATATATTATATAATATAGATAATTATATATATATATATATAATATATATATATATAAATACTTATATATAATATATATATATATATAATCATACATTAATATATTTTATATACACAAACGCTCTCAACCCACTACCACCTCAAATGACCGTTCCGCAGCGTGGCTCTGCGTTGCTGGTTTATATATATATATATATATATATATCTTATAGATATAATATATATATATATATATATAGTATATTATATATATATATATATATATATATATATCCATATATATATATATATAATATATATATATATATAATATATATATTATTATATAGTATATATAGATAATATATATATATGTATAATATATATATTTATATATATATATGTATATATTTATATATATACTATATTTATTATATATATTATTATATATATTATATATATATATATATATATATATATATATAAATAATAAGTATATAATTATATATATAATATATATATACTTATATATGTTATATATATTATTATATATATACTATATATATCTATTATATATATATCATATATATATATATTATATTTATATTATATATATAATATATATATATATATATATTACTATATATATATATATATATATAGATCATATATATATATATATATAATATATATATACTATTATATTTATATATAATTATATATTATGATATATTATAATATATATAATATATATACATATATATAGTATATATATAAAAAATAATAATATATATAGTATATATATATATCCTATATATATCTTTATATATATATATTATTATATATAAATATAATATATATAGTTATATATATATAGTATATATATATAGTATATCTATAGATATATATATATATCATATATATATATTCTATACTATATAATAGTATCATACTTATTATATATATATATAATATCTTATGATATATAATATATATATATATATATATATATAGTTACTATATTATATATATATATATATATATTATATAGTATATATAATAATATATATATATATATATATATTATATATATAATATATATATATCTATATATATATATTATATATATATTATACCTATATATATATATAGTTATATTTTTATATATACTAATATATATTATACATATATATATATTTTTATAATATATATATAATTATAATATATTATTATATATATATATATTATAATATATATATATATATATATAAATATAAATACTATATTCTTCGATAGATAAATTAACATTTATACTTGTTTCATATACAAAATACAAATTTTATGTATGCAAATTACATGTATATAGTATATATTATACTATATATTATTATATATATATATATTAAGATATATATATAATATATATTATAATATATAGTGTATAAAGCATGTAAAAATATTATATATTATAGTATATATATCATTATAATATATATATATATAGTATATATATATTTAATATATATTATATATATACTATTATATATATATAATTTTACTATTATTATATATATATATATAATACATACTATATATATCAGCGGTGACTACAGTACGTTTTACTACTAGGGTCTCTCCTCTTTCTCTCTTCGTTATATATATTATAATATATATATATATTATATAATATATTATATATATATACTATATATAGTTATATAATATATAATATATATATATATATTATATATATATATAAGTTTAATAAAAATTATAATCGAAAAATGCCACATTAGATACTTGTGTTGAGTTATTGCTGTTATAAGCTTTCATTTATTTAAATTAACATATATTGCTCAGTATTGTTAACCGTTGCATCTTATTCTTACCGTTATTAAGATATTTTGATTAATTTATTTATGTATTTTTAATAGTTTACTCCGAAATATTGTTTGTATAAGAATATATTTATTATGTATAGTTATTTAACTATATTATTTTTATTAGCATAGATTTATAAACAATTTTGTACTCGAAACTTCCACACACACAATCTCCGCTATTACATTGAGCACGAACAGTCAACTTTTTTAATGTATTGAAAATGTAGCCGTTTATGTTTTTGTATAGCGAATTAGTCTTACACTTTTTTTGTTTCAATTTTGATATTCTTTATATTTATTATGTAAATATTTTCATTCCTAACAATTTTCGCAAAAAATATCATAGAATCTTTATCGTAACATTATCGAAATTTGGTAAAAGATCGATTGTTTCTATAATGATAACTCTCGTGCTAAGGACGAGCAGCACGAGTATAGGGTATTTCGACTATATATATTACTATATATATATATATATATTATATATATATACTATAATATATATTAATATATATTATATATATATTAATTATTATATATATATATATATACTATATATTATTATAAATATATTATTATTATATATAATCTTGCAGTATATCTATATATTTATATATATTTATATATATATATATTTATATATATATCTATAATATATAATATATGTTATATATATAATATATATATATACTATATATATTATATTATAATATATATATATATATATATATATATATATTTATTTATATATATATATATAGATATATATATATAATATTATATATATATATATTATCTATATTATATTATATATATATTATATATACTATATAATAATATATAATATATTTATATAATATATATATATTGTTCATATAGTATCATATACACTTTAAAGAAATTAGTAGTAAAATTTTAACTACCAGAAGTAGTAAGCAGTATTTAACTATTGTTGTTTTTGTACATTTACTAACCAGTAGTTTATTGTTACGAATTTTCGATGGTTAAATTCTTTACTATTTATTTAGTTGCTTCAATGAACTTTGACATTCATTGGTAGGTTTGAGCATTTTAGTAGTTAAATCTTTTATCCAAAAAGCGTGTATGTTAACATTCTGTAACCCCAATAGTGGTAAATTCTACTACATAACAGTTACAAACAACACCGATATCTTAGTAATTATAACACCTAATTTAATAGATTAGGCTACTACTTAGTAATTGTTACAATTACTATTTTGTATGTTATTTTGACTACCAGTGAAGAAATATTTACTCCATATTTGCTTGGGTTAGATATATCAAAGTAAATTTAAAGAGTACGTTATAGGTTTGTTGTTTGATTTACTATACAGAAAAATATAATTGAAGTAGGTTTTTAAATTTCTGTAGTAGCATAATAATACTCATGATGAAATATTTAAACACCGGCTTTTAGTACAATTTTAATAGTTAAATAGCAAAGTACATATTAAAATATTTATTACATTACTTTAACGAATGCGCAAAAGACCCTATATAATATACGATAATAATTAATAATAATTAATAATAATAATAATAATAATAATAATAATATAATATAATAATAATATTAATAATAATAATAATAATTTTAATAATAAATAATATAATAATATATAATAATAATACGTAATAATAATAATAATAATAATAATAATAATAATAATAATAATAATATAATAATAATATATATTAATAATAATAAAATAATAATACCCAACTAAACAGTGCAGTCTGCGTTAGTTGTGGTCGTGTGTGTGTGTGCTGTGATTGTGTGTGTGTGTGTGACACGGTGATGTGTGGTGTGTGGTAGGTGTGTTGTGTGTAACCATCTTTGGACATTGTATTTATATTATTATATATATAATATATATATATATTATATATATTATATATATATAATATATTATATATATAATATATATATATATATATACTATATTTATTATATATACTACTATTATATATATATATATAATATATATATTATATTATATATCATATTATATTATATTACGGTCAGCCTCTTGAAGAGCCACAATCCATATCTCAAAACTACAAACAGCTACGGAAAAGGACATACATTGCTGGAATGCTGGTTCAATTTTAGTGCGGAAAATAAAAAAAAAAAAAAAAAAAAAAAAAAAAACCTTCAAAAAAAACAATAGCTACAGCGAAAAGGAATACATTTTGGAATCTCGTAAAATTTTAGATAGGAAATGTAAAAATAATTAATAATAAAAAAAAAAAATGTTATAATTATAGCTAATATGATTTAGAGAGCCTTATTTAGAAGACCTTTTATTCCGTTAACTCTGTTAGAATAAATAGACTGTTCTGTTAAATTATGTTGTTTTTTTTAACTAAAAGAATCCCAAGAGTGTTACCGCACGAGCAGCGATCGCCGGTCTCTCAGCCTTCGGGGAACTACGGGGATAGACTAATTCCCCCCCTCCGGTGCAGCGCCGCTCCGAACCCCGCTCTTTGTATTTGGTGTCGCGAGTGGTTCCATCCGCCCCCCCATTCCCCATACGGGGTATGGAAACGTCCCCCTGTGTTCCCCCGTCGGCTCGAGCCCCTAAATTGCCGTGTCTAATACCTTTACAAATAATATATATATATACTTATAAAAAATGAATTTTGTTTATTTTTTTATTTCTTTTACATTTTCCTAACTAAATTTTACAAGGATTCCAAAAATGTATTTCATTTCCCTGTGAGCTTTTGTAGTTTTCGAGATATGTCTTTTTTGTTTTTTTACAGAGTTTCTCGGGTAAAATTTTGCCGGATTCAAGCATATATTTCCTTTTCCCCGGGTAGCTGTTGTAAGTTTTTGACGATATTGGATGTGGCTCTTGTATAGGACTGGCCATATAGATTATATATATTATTATATATTATATAATATATATATATATACTATATATATAATATATATATATATATATATATATATATATATATATATATTATTAAATATATATATATTATATGGCCAGCATTTCGATTATCCGTCATAGATGTATCTTAAAAACGTATTAATGCTCAGTAAAAACGCATACATTGCTGGAAGCCTGGAAATGTTAAAAAAAAAAAAATTATATCTCAAAAACTACAATGGCTAAGCGAAAAGGGAATACATTTTTGGAATCCTGGTAAAATTTCACATAAGAAAATGTAAAATAATAATAATAAAAAAAAATTATTTGTTAATAACATATGTCATTGATTAGAGGCCTCATTTTAGATAACCTTTTATGGTTTCTCGAATAAATAAATAGACTTTTTATAAATTGTTGCTTTATACGGCACACCTAGGTGGCTCAGAGGCCGACGGGGACATAGGGGGGGACGTTTTTCCATACCCCGTAGGGGAGGGGCGGGGAAACCCCCGCGAACACCCAATACCAAAGAGCGGGGGGATTGCGATAAAAAAAATAGACTTTCTAATAAATTTTGCTTTATACGGCCAACTAGGGCTCGGAGCCGCGGGGAACATAGGGGTGGGACGTTTCCTCCCCCGTAGCGGAGGGCGGAGGAACCCCGCGGATCACCCAAATACCAAAAGAGCGGGGGTTCGGAGACCCTCCCCGGAGACGGGTTATGGAAAACGTCCCCCCCTATGTTCCCCGTCGGCTCGAGGCCCCTAGTGTGCCGTATAAAGCAAAATTTAATAAAAAGTCATTTATTTTATCGGAGAACCAATAAAAAGGGATATCTAAATAGGGCCTTCTAGATCATCATTACTAGTATTTATTAACAATATTTTTTTTTTATCTATTATTATTATTTTACATTTGCTTATGTGAAATTTTACCAGAATTCCAAAAGTATTCCTTTTACGCTGTAGCTATTGTAGTTTTTGAGATTTTTTTTTTTTTTTTTTTTTTTTTTTTTTTTTTTTTTTTTTTTTTTACATTTTCCAGGGCCAAAACTTGGACCAAGCATCATTCCAGCAAGTTGTATTCCGTTTTCGTGTGCATTAATAGTTTTAAGAATACAGTATGAACGGATAATCGAAAAGCTGACCTAATTATATATATAATTTATATTATAATAATATATATTCTATAATATATATATATATATATAGTATATATATATTATATATATATATATATTTATATATATATATTATATATAATATATATATATATATATATATATATATCATATAGTTGTACCACCACTCACGGCAGAGCCCTATTCAAGGAGGGGGTGTTGCACACCTCAGACATTCATCAACTAACGCAAACTACGCAGAAGAGCACAGACGCAGGCTTTAAAGTGACAGAGATTAAATTCAACAGGAAACACAGAAGATGGAAGAGAATTCCACAGAACAGAGGTGGCAGGAAAGAAGGAAGCACCGCAGCGAACTAGCCTGGAGTTACCAATATCAACACAAAACTCATGCGCTGACACAGCACCCCTTGTGCTACGAGGGCGTCGTATATATATATATATATATATATATATATATATATATATATATTAATATATATATATATATATAATATAATATATAGTTATATATATATATATATAATATATATATATTATATATAATATATATATATATATATATATAATATATATATATATTATATATATATTATTTATATTAATATATTACATTTATATATTTATATAAATTATATATTTATATATATATATATATTTTATTATATTATTATATATATTATATATATATACATATATAATATATATATATATATATATATTATTATATATATTACACTCACAGTATATATATATTGTGTATATATATATATATATATATATATATATATATATATATATATATATAATTTTTGTTTTTATTAAAGTTTCCCTTTTAAAAACAATTCTCTCATTTTGAAGCTAAGGGAGTTGCCAATTAGTCTTAAACAATTTTATTTCTAATTTCTAATTTATCATTTTATTTTTTAAATCTTTTTATATATTGAAATATGTTAGAAAAAATTATTAAATTTCGTTATTACAATATTTAAAATTTAATTATTAATTAATTAAACAAATTATAATACTTAATTAATGTTATTTGCAATATGCCGAAACCTACGAAGCCTTAATGTTTAAAAGTAGTTTTTGCATGTCGTGTCGACGTTTGAATTTTAAATTTTATCTTTCGTTTTAAAAACTGTGAAAAGGCTTAATACACCTTAATTTCCCATTACATCTTTTAAGTTGCTATGGCTTCTAATGCTATGAGCAAAGTTTAGTATATATTTAAATACAAAGATTTTCTACATCAAAAATATTTAAGTGGTGTCGATGTTTAAGGCTTTACCACGCTTCCTTATAATAAATAATAAATAAGGTGCAGTATATAGGCGTCTTTTAAAGATTGGAAATTTTTTTAAGCCAGTGACATTAACATGTTGTTATAATTGTAGGAGAATTATATAATATATTATATATTATTATATATATAGTATATATATATTAATATATAATATATATATATATTATATATGATATATATAATATATATATATATATATATCAGCATCCCGAAAAGGCCAGGCATGTAACTAAAACTATAAAAGGTACACGAAAATAAATATCATTTATATCGGTATTGTTACCAGAGGGTGTCACCCCGATTTTTTGAAAAGTCACGGATATACTCTAAAAAAATATAATGAAGAATAGTGAAAACGAAAATTGTCGCTTTCACTTAGGAAAAAAAGTTACAGGCTCTTAAAAAAAAAAAGTTGGTTTAAAAAAAACACCCAAAATTGATTTATAATAAAATGAATAATTTTTTTTTGTTTGAAAAAAAAAAAAGTATTTTTCTGAAAAGAAAAATAATGAAGAATGTTGAAAAAAATCGGCAGATCTCTTTAGAAAAAAAAGCTTACACTCTGAAAGTTTAAAAATCTTTTCCCCGCTAGACTTGTTCTATATAATAAAAAATTAGTCGGCCTCCGTGCTCGTTTAGGGGCCATCCTTTAGTTCAGGTTATTGATAAGATTGTTAATTCCACATATATTTTCTCTGTGTATACCTAATAAACTTATCATAACCTGACTTAGAGGTCCTGAAATGAGAGCCTAACCTCGGATCGATCCAAATATTGAAAAGTCTATGGGATTTTAAACAACTTTGAGAGGCTGTACTTTTTTTCCTTAAAGAGCGAACATTTTCGCTTCCTACTTCTTCATTATTTTTTTTTTTAGAGTAATATCCTGTGATTTTCATAAAAAATCGGGGGGTGACAACCCTACTGGGTAACAAGTTACCTTTATTACAATCCGCTGTGCTCATTATCTATTAATATCTATATTCCTAATACACGCCCCCATGATTTTCAAATCATCATTTTCCTCAAATCCTTTATATGCCTTGGGATTCCCGCTACATCTATATTAAATTTAGAATTTATTCTTGTTACCTTTCCTTTCATCCATCTCGTTGTACACTTATTTTGCAAAGGTCTTATTTTTCCTTTACACTCTTGGTTCACTGCCATCATTGGAATCGCATTCTTTCCCTCCTCACCCTGTTCCACTTTCTTTAAAATACCTTCTGAGATCCATCTCTCGACTTCAGTATTAAACTTCTCTTTTATATCTCCCTTCATTGTTCCCTCATAACACTCCACAGAGTTCCTCCAATCCGGACTTCTGCCTTTCCATTTCCACCGCACTTCTCAATAATTCCCATCAAAATACGCATCAAAGTCCTTATCTTCTATTTTCAAAGTTTTCTTCCCTTTTACCGCCGCGACCCGAATATCCTTCCGCTCCTCCTTAATACCAAATCTTACTCCATCTCTTTTCAATTCAACGCCCCCAAGTTGGAATATAATATCTAGTCCTAAGATCATATCCACACCATTTATTAACTCTTCAGTCAACACTACTTCCTTTTCTCAATTTCTCTCCCTTATATAATAGATATATTATATCATTTATTTTATATATATTTATAATTTAGTTTTATTAATAGAAAAAAAATATATTGTTTTATATTTTTATATATATTATAGATATATACTATTTAATTATATATAATAATATATATTATATATATATATATATATATATATATATACAAATTGTACTGTGACTTTTTTCTGAAAAAAATTTCTAAGTTCAAAAAATTTCTAACTTCAGAAAAGTTAAGTTAAGTTAGGTTTTTTAACAAAATTGCTTAGCGGCAAGCTTCTGGCATAATTCCAGAAGCTTTTTTTTTTTTGTTTTGTTTTTTAACATATTGCTAGTATATGATACTAATAATGAATTTAAGTGGTGACGGACATGATTCAAAAGTTCGAAATATTTTAAATAATTTTTTAAAAATCACATTTTATATAAAAAAAAAAATCAAAAATGAAATATCTCGAAAAGTACGATACTTACAGAAAAACCAATTACATATTTGGAATCAGGATATAAAGCTTATTACAAAAATGTATAAAAAAAAAATAAAAAAAATATTAGGGGGCTCGAGGGGAGGGGCGGAGGAACCCCCGCGACACCCAAATACCAAAGAGCGGGGATTCCGGAGACCCTCCCCGGAGGGGGGGAAATTGTTCTACCCTGTCATTCCCCGGAAGGCCGAGAGACCCCGACTCCTGCCATCTTTGCGGTTTACCCTTGGGTGTTCCTTTAGTTAAAAATTTTTTTTTTTTTAAAACTGACGAAGTAGTAAAACGTAACAGGTCCTATATATTTTTGAATCATGTCTGTCACCACTTAAATTTTTTGGTGTTGGGGGGGGGGGGGGGGGATTTATTTTAATATAAAATATATTATATATATATATATATATATATATATATATATATATATATATATATATATATATATATATATATATATATATATATATATATATATATTATATATATATATATATATATTAATTATTTCTATCTATATATTTTTTATATATTAATATTTAATATATATATATATATATATATATATAATATATTAGGGTGATTCAGCATCTCTCTCTCTCTCTCTCTCAGCGTGATTACATCCGATATTCCTATCCCCCAAACTCCCAATTCAAAAATAACAAAAATAATAACCTACATAGATGACATAACGATAATCATATCAGACCCCTCTGTACCCACTGCCACAAACCTCACTCAGACTTACTTAAATCACCTAAAAGCTTGGTTATCATTCAACAGAATGTCGGCCTCTGCTGAGAAATCATCTATCACCTTGATCACCACTGACAGATACCAATCATCCCTCCACCCACAAGTAACCTTAAACAGCCCCATCATTCCCCTAAACAAAACACCCAAAATACTCGGAATAACCTTCGACACCCACTTCACCTTTACACCACACATTCAAAACATCATATGTACAGCAAACAAGAAATTAAATGTCCTCCGAACCTTATCCCAACACAGTTTCAGTAATGAAACAACTACACTGTCAACAACATTCAAACAATTCTCAAGATCTACAATCAACTATGGATCTACAGTCTGATATCCACTAACCTCCCCCACTAATAGAAATAAACTACAAAGAATACAATAACAGGCGGCCTAAAAACCACCCCTATCCAGCACCTGCATGAAGAAACAAAAATCCTACCAATTCTGGACCATCTGGATATGATAGGAACCCAGTTTTACTCCAGGATTCTCGACCCATCTCAATCTTGTCATAACTACTTACAAGAACACACAATGCATCGCTTAAAATCCCCTCCCTCTTCTGCAGCCCTGTTATGGCGAATTTTATAGAACTATCCCCCTCCCCCAAATAACACCCCTCTATCAAAACCTATTCACACACATTTCGCGTAACATTACCTGAACAACTACCCAACAATTAGCCTCATAACCCTTCCCTGATATATCCCCTTCACAAGGCACACTAACATGAAAGACACAGATCTCCCTTCCTAGATTGAGATCCGGATATCACCCAAACCTTCAAAATGTAAACATAGATTCCAACCTCATCAAACTCATCTTCACTCTGCCAAAGATGCTTAACTGAGCCTGAAGCTGTTGAACACCTACTTCTGAGGTGCCCCATTCACACTCCCTACAGAACACAACACCAGATCACCTCCCTAAGAGACCTATGGCTCCGCCCAGTGGAGGTTGCTAGGTTTCTGGAAATGCTTGGACTCCCCATATAAGAGGAGCCGAGGGGCAATATATATATTATATAATCTATATATATAATATATTATATATATATAATATATATATTATATATATATATTATATATATATATATATTATGTATATATATATATAATTTTTATCTATAATAATATATTATATATATATATATATATATATATATATATATTTTATATATATATAAAAAAATTTATAATCGTAAATGGAAATTTATTAGAAAACATATAAAAGAAACAATATCCAATACATAGGAAAATGTTAAAAAAAAAAAAAAATTTTGGCAGTTTGAAAATTGCCAAAAAGTAATTTGCAAGTACTTTGCGAATTTTCAAGTACAAAATGTGCAAGTACAAGTACAATGGTTTTTAGATACTGTAAGTGCAGTACAAATATCGCAACAAATGCACATAATTACAGTACTTGTACTTTGAACGCCAAGCCTGATAAATATATACTTCATATTGACCTTTATTGTATCTATGCAGTTGATTCAGGCCTCTACTATAATTTTATTTTAAATTTTTTACAGTTTATGCTATGTCCACTTAAAAATAGGCTGCAGTTTTATTTTTTAATTTATGATAGAGATAGAAATTAAAAAAATGGACATTTTTGTTCAAAATCTTCTTATAAACAATGGACTCGAAATGTATGTTGAAAAATTTAAAGGTTTGTATTATGCTTAAGATCAAAATAACTATGTTATCTCTATGGTATAATATATTATTATATATATATTATGTATATATATATATACTATATATATATATATTATATATATATTATATATATATATATATTATATATATATATATATATATATATACTATATACTATATATATATATTTTTGTACATACTGTACTGTGACTTTTTTTCTGAAAAAATTTTCTAAGTTCAAAAAAAAGTTTCTTCAGAAAAGTTATTAAGTTAAACTTTTCTAAGAAATTCTTTAGGGGCAGCTTCTGGAATTATGTCAGAAGCTTGCCGCTAAAGAATTTTAAAAAACTTAACTTAACTTTTTTGAACTTAGAAATTTTTTTTTAACTTAGAAAATTTTTCCGCGAAAAAAAGTCTATAGTAACAGTATGTAAAATATGCATATATATATATATTATATATATATATATATATATATATATATATATATATATATATATATATATATATTATATATATATATATATATATATATATATATATATATATATCCCAGCAGGGGAATATTGATTCTTATGTTCATGATGTTCCAGTATGACTTAATATGGTGATAGTGGTAAAAAACAATATTAGGAGGTTGTCTGTGCATCCCTCTGGCCCTAGCACTGTTATACAAATTTTTTAACCTTCTGTTCCCTCATTATCTATTCCATGGCACTTACACACTACACTCTTCACTTCACCAATACTACTAACACCCACACTTCCTGTCCACCTAATGACTTTATTCATCATCACTATACCTTTCATCTTCACTCAATAAATATTCTCTCATAACATTACTTTTAATCATACTTCACTTCACATACTTCTTTAATCTCATCCTCATCTATTTCACTATCACTAGTCGAAGGCAAATATTCAAACACCCTTTCTCGCCACTCACCATATCTCTCACCTTTTCTACATTTCTTAAACTCTTCCACATCAAACACCACTTCATCATTCATCTTTTTTGACTCCTCCTTCAACTCCCCTGAATCTTTTACCCCCCTATCAACATTACCCTTCACATATCCATTTCTCTTAACCTCAACACAGTCTCTCACTATACTTCATCTCATCCTTTCTACCACTACCGCTACTACCACTACTACTGTCACCACTCCCACTATTACTACTACTATCATCATTCTTCTTCAACTTCTTTTCCATTTTTTCCACTTTTGTTTCTAACACATAACATGAACTCTCCTTTCTTCTATCTTCATTCTTACTCTCTGTTGTGTCTTCTTCATATGCTCTACTCATATCACATATCTCCTAAATCGCCTTCATTATTTCCTCATTCTCTTCTCTATCACTCTTTACTTCTATTGCTACATTATCTACATTACTACCTCTATCTATTCTACGAACTTGACAACCACCATAATTACTATACCCATATCCACCTAAATTTATCCTTCTGCTCATAGTTGGCCTCTTTTCTAACACCATATTTACATGTCTTTGATCAGCCATATATGAATTACAATACTTCACATAAGTGATACTCCTAACCAAATATATCACACCTCTTTATGTAACCTAATCTATTCTGTTTATTTCTAGTGTTCTCACCCTCACTGTATAATATGTGCAATTATTTACATCAAAACTCTTACTTTTACACTTTTGTATATGGTATTAGTCAGAAGTGAGAAAAGGGTATTTTATGGGAATTGCAGTGAAAAGAGGAAGCTAAGTACGAGTCAGATGAAAAATGAAAGGTATGTTAGGGGATACAGTGAGGGTGAGAACACTAGAAATAAACAGAATAGATTAGGTTACATAAAGAGGTGTGATATATTTGGTTAGGAGTATCACTTATGTGAAGTATTGTAATTCATATATGGCTGATCAAAGACATGTAAATATGGTGTTAGAAAAGAGGCCAACTATGAGCAGAAGGATAAATTTAGGTGGATATGGGTATAGTAATTATGGTGGTTGTCAAGTTCGTAGAATAGATAGAGGTAGTAATGTAGATAATGTAGCAATAGAAGTAAAGAGTGATAGAGAAGAGAATGAGGAAATAATGAAGGCGATTTAGGAGATATGTGATATGAGTAGAGCATATGAAGAAGACACAACAGAGAGTAAGAATGAAGATAGAAGAAAGGAGAGTTCATGTTATGTGTTAGAAACAAAAGTGGAAAAAATGGAAAAGAAGTTGAAGAAGAATGATGATAGTAGTAGTAATAGTGGGAGTGGTGACAGTAGTAGTGGTAGTAGCGGTAGTGGTAGAAAGGATGAGATGAAGTATAGTGAGAGACTGTGTTGAGGTTAAGAGAAATGGATATGTGAAGGGTAATGTTGATAGGGGGGTAAAAGATTCAGGGGAGTTGAAGGAGGAGTCAAAAAAGATGAATGATGAAGTGGTGTTTGATGTGGAAGAGTTTAAGAAATGTAGAAAAGGTGAGAGATATGGTGAGTGGCGAGAAAGGGTGTTTGAATATTTGCCTTCGACTAGTGATAGTGAAATAGATGAGGATGAGATTAAAGAAGTATGTGAAGTGAAGTATGATTAAAAGTAATGTTATGAGAGAATATTTATTGAGTGAAGATGAGAGGTATAGTGATGATGAATAAAGTCATTAGGTGGACAGGAAGTGTGGGTGTTAGTAGTATTGGTGAAGTGAAGAGTGTAGTGTGTAAGTGCCATGGAATAGATAATGAGGGAACAGAAGGTTAAAAAATTTGTATAACAGTGCTAGGGCCAGAGGGATGCACAGACAACCTCCTAATATTGTTTTTTACCACTATCACCATATTAAGTCATACTGGAACATCATGAACATAAGAATCAATATTCCCCTGCTGGGATATATATATATATATATATATATATATATATATATATATAAAAAAATATATATATCTTATATATATATATATATATATATATATATATATATATATATATATATATATATGCATATTTGTACATACTGTACTATGACTTTTTTCCGGAAAAATTTTCTGTTAAAAAAAATTTCTAAGTTCAAAAAAGTTAAGTTAAGTTTAGTTTTTTAAGAAAATTCTTTAGCGGCAAGCTTCTGACATAATTCCAGAAGCTTGCCCCTAAAGAATTTTCTTAGAAAATTTAACTTAAATTAACTTTTCTGAAAAACTTTTTTGAACTTAGAAAATTTTTTTAGAAAAAGGTCACAGTACAGTATGTACAAATATGGCATACCGTATATATATATATTATATATATATATATATATATATATATATATATATATATATATATTATATATATATATATATAATTATATATATTATATATATATATATATATATATATATATACCATAGAGATAACATAGTTATTTTGATCTTAAGCATAATACAAACCTTTAAATTTTTCAACATACATTTCGAGTCCATTGTTTATAAGAAGATTTTGAACAAAAATGTCCATTTTTTAATTTCTATCTCTATCATAAATTAAAAAATAAAACTGCAGGCTATTTTTAAGTGGACATAGCATAAACTGTAAAAAATTTAAAATAAAATTATAGTAGAGGCCTGAATCAACTGCATAGATACAATAAAGGTCAATATGAAGTATATATTTATCAGGCTTGGGTTCAAGTACAAGTACTAGTACTTATGTGCATTTTTTGGAGTATTTGTACTTGTACTTACAGTATCTAAAATTGCAT
>JABUQX010003083.1:0-25000 GCA_015478945.1 Trachelipus rathkii
CATAGACGCGCAGCAGACCCTCCTGTTATCTAATGACATTCCTTATATGACGTAACGAAATAGTTACAGACCACAAAACAGTTGTTCACTTAAACATCCTTATATACGCCAAAAAATCGCTCTATCAGGATGTTACGATATTATGTAAAAAAAAGTTACCACTTAACAATGTATATATCAAACGAGCAAACACGTCCCAACAACTTTATCACATCTCTGCAGTGGGCCTTTCAAATAAATTACAATCATTTATAATAGGTTTATTATAACAAAGAAAAACGAAACCTCCCGCAATATAGAGAACCAGATCATATTACCGTCTACTCCTTACTTTTAACATCAAATCTAACATCCTCATCAGTTCAGAAGCATCGGCAAGTCTACGTCTTCAACATGACCACTGTTCAGCAGGAGTTAAACACCCACACATAGAATCTCTTTGGAAGAGCACTATCATATACCGCGTTCTCTAGCTAACTTTGATTTAGCAAGGTAAACTTTACCTACATGAATACCATATAAAACAAAAACAGGCGGCATAGCACCGTCAGAAAAAACAGTGAGCAAAAAAACACAACTAAACCATAATCACCTTACATACATGCATAAATCTATAGAACACATGGAAAGACTCTCATCTACTTCCAATTATAATATTTAACATCACTAAATTAATAATTATATAAATATATATAATAGTTAAAACGGAGAGCGGAGCTTCTTCCATATATGTACTTTACACAACAGCAATATGAAAATTAACCCCAACTGTAAATGGATATTGTTTACCTTCTACGTCTCATATAGTATAACAACCCTCTACGGTCTTATGAAGCAATTATATTCAAAGGTTATAATAAAGTGCACAAACTAAGGGAAACTTATAAACTCTCTATTTCATCTTTTAGGAAAATAAATGTATCCCATCATAAGTTAGACTCGAAGGCACTTAGTGTTTCCATACGATCACTGCAAGGGCTCAAACAAACTATCGACTGTAAACAATAAGCTACACCTGGGTTAGTATTGTAACATCTTTTATGGATAGGCTCGCACACAAAAATGATAAACAGAATAACGGCTGTTATTTTTTTACATTGACACACAGTATATTCTAACTATAAACTCTTCCAAGAAGGGGAGATACTTAACCGTTCACATTATTCTTCAGAGGCTGTCTCTGCATATTCGCCTAGATAGCATAACCAATATAGATAGCTAGATACACGTAGGTAACTTTACATTTAACGCAAACCACGTCAGCAAAAGAATTAGGCTGGACAAAATCAAAACACTATCTAATACATTTTAGGTGTTACGCTACGGCTAATGTAAGCCTCCTTAAAAAGTGAATATATACAACATTAGTCATCGGAAATACTCGTGAAAGCTTCTTCAGATCTAACACTAGAACACACTAAAATCTCTTTAAATTATAGCGACTTGAATCACCAAACTCTGTTTGTCTCTAGCCTCTATAGAACACCTACTCAAGGTAGACCGACCTCTCGTTAATAAGAGCACCTCGGACGTCTGTACCTTAACGATGCATTCTCTCACGAGAATATTTCTCTATAACCAGTTATTCACAAATAAAATACCGATATCTGTGTGTTTAATTTTTAAATAACATTTTAAAATCAAAAATTACATTTCTAAATATCATTTATGCAAAATAATGTTGATTGCACAGGACTCCCTCCAAGCGACGTGCGGAACTGAAAACATTCATTTCTGCATCATAACCCACTTACTCTCACTTACAGTACTTCTCTCGTTCAATCCTATTTAAGAAGACTCATATACTCTGTTAGATAAGTCTGATATTATTTTCAGGATAAGATCCATAGAAGCAGATGACGCATATGCGTTAAATAGAAATGCGATCATTCACTCCATTTGCTAAGATAATGATACAATTCATATATCCAACATCAGCCCATAATACTCAACAAAACATTCCATTGGATAACCCTATCATATTGACACTATGAACTATCGACGTCTAAGATATTGTTGATATCTTTACCTTTCTCCCTTTAGATCACCTAAATATTTCTATTTAAATGCGGTATGATACTAAAAACTGTATAAATTCTGTATATTTCCTGTTAAGAAATACCTACTTTTAGTTTTTTCACAGATAACTCAATACTACTTCCCATGAATAAGATATAATTTTTAGACCTGTCATCCTAGGAATTCTCTTGTATTGGTCGGCCTCTTTCGACACTGTCGATCTTGATCACTTCTACAGCTCATAAATCTACTGAAGTAAATGTCAAGTCATGCGATTCTACATATCGTCGCTTAAACATTAATCTCCCAGACTTTAAAACAGTATCGATGAGATTCCATATTTTATTTAGCCCTTCGGAATCGGCTGCTGAACAGGAACAGACTTCACTGACGGTTATAGTCAATATTACGTACTCAATCTCAGTATAGGGATATTTCTATAAAGTGATTCAGATAGTGTAAATATCTCGACTAGTATAAGATAGAGAGTAAGGCCATGGTCTGTGTATGAGTAATATCGAAGACATATATTAAGATGTAATAAAACAATACCATAAGCACGAGCAGACAGCCCTCTCTTTAGCTTCTTCTACACTAATCTAGACAACATGACCTTTATAACTGCTCGATGTGTTAGGATAATCACCTAATATGTAAAACGATAAAGACCTCTCGTACAAGGTAAAACCCAAACGCAGTTGCGCACATATCTGAACTCAATTACCCCACTCTCCAAATACCATAGACACATATATATATCTGTACACAATATACAATCATAGAGGATATACTGCCTTCATTCATTTAAATTCTATATGACAGTATCGTAGCAACTACAGTATCTGTTAGGATCTCAATCGCTCTCTATAGCTCAAAAGAGACCCCTATAACTCCTACTGAAAATAACGCTACTTCTGCGCCTTAAATAGACATCTAAAATAACAAAAAAGGAGGAACCCTATAATTCTTAACCGTTCGCATTGAATGTTAATTTTAAACAGCATTACGCGCTAAGTCTAGTTTGCCGCCTTACGTAAATACTAAATGTAGTGCATACTGGGGATTTTCCCAGTAGTTGCAAATATTATTTCGTATAGCGGTGTTCTCAATCGGCTAGAGGGGTATGCAGTATCTCGCCTTCTAACTCACATATCTGTTCAATATATCATTACTTTTTTATTAAAGCTCTTGACAGGCAACGATCGATAGCCCAACACCTTTGAAAACACCACAGCGTAACTTAAACACCTCTGATATGGATTGTCTCTCACATTCAACCAGCCTAACAAATCTTAATCTGAACATGCCCCAATAGACCGCTCAGCGATTCAAAGAGCTACATCGATATTAAGAATATACCACAAATACAAAAATGAATCGCCGCACAGTGGTAAAAAAAAAGCGGTAAAATTGATAAAATCACGAGTCACCAATTGTGGAAAATATTAGTTCTAAACCGATTTCATATATGCTTAACTATTAATTACCAATAGATGAGAGAACACAAGACAATAAATATTAACTATATTCTTATAAATTTAAGTGCATAAAATAAACACCACAACATAGCAAGACTGTAATACAGAAACAGATAAAACAATAAGAAATATAATAGGCATAATTAATAAAAAGTTACCCACATCAAAACTCTCACAATATCTGAACATATGATACTAATCAACACCAAATATAGCTGAGATGCGAACATAAAGAAAGAAACAACATCAACTCATGGCTGATCATCATCGCACTGTGCGCTCAACCTGGTCTGGGATTGTCTGGTTTTTCTTCCCTATTCTTCATCCGCATATACACATTGACAAGCCGAGATAATGTGACATCCCTCTAATTGAAAACTTTAACTACTCCACGATGGCAAACAAAAGACGTACCAGAGGGGCATAAACTGAGATCAGGATACTAGAGAGATATTGGATATCTATCCAGATCAGCTAATCTTTGTCATTATCTCAGGAATTAAAAAAAGTTCTCACAGCACGAAAATAATAGCTTTGACCGCAGTTTTAGTATTGAATCCGATATCCACTCTCGCACATACAGAGAGTCTCTCCTAAAACGATCCACATCACAAACGCGAGAGAATCGAGATAATAAGAACAATATTCGATCCACACTAATGACTATTCCACTCAATAATCAGATATATGACCGAGTTCGATTCCATCGTAAACTGACTCTTAAAATACAATCAATAATAGAAGCATCACACAATACCCGTCTTCAAATACACATCTCATATGCAACAGCTATTCCATTGCAAAAAGTCATGATATTAAAATGATACACTCTTACTCTTTATACCACGAGGAACTTAAAAGTATCGCTGCTAAGAAGCCGAATATATCACCATTAGGTGGCATTTAAGTAACACTTTATAGAACATCATACTAAATTTACTCTGAACTACCTAGGAGACTCTAGATATACCAGCGATTCTCTTTTTACATGAATGTAACAATTCAGAGGATTTAACTATTTGTAGAAGTTCCATATCTCAGTAACTCATATCTCTATCATGTTCAAACCTGGCAGAGACCTATAAAAACTCAAAAGGCTTTGACTCGCCTTCGAATCAATGCGTGATAGGTAATACTCCGACCTCGTTGACAGTTCGCTAGCGCCATTGATTAGAGGTTGCTTCAAATAGGTTAGTCGCTGTTAGCATGTTAGATTGCATGTAGATCCGCAGATTGTGGTTGATTAGTATGTTTGTTGTTGTTGTGTTGTTGTGTGTTGATTGTTAAGATCTGTTGATAGTAGAGGATAGGACTATTAAGTGTTCAATACCACAAAAAACACACAAACACACCAAAAACAACAAATATACTCTCTCTATAACTCAAGCACAATGAAATAAGAAGAAAAGGAATCAAAGCACTCACTCCTCTTCACACTTGGCACAACCAACCTTAGGCTTAGATCACGGAGAGGTTTAGCAACTATAACACGGAAAAAGATAAAAGGTAACCGATAAAACACAACCATCCAACCAATTCTGATAAATAGATTCTTTTATTTTAAAAGACTTTCCTTACGTCCAGCAAGTTTTATTTACCAAATGATTCGCTCTCTCTATCCGACGCACGATAGACCTCTATGACCTTGCTGGGTCTAGTCTTCAACAGGACACCTGTCACTATCCCTTTATAACAATTAGCATACTTCGCTATACAGTTGTATAAACACTCTTCTTTCCATTCTCATACAGAATCGCTACAGATTTTCTCGCACAGCGATAATATACAGGGTTTATTTTCTCAAAATAACAGAGAGTAAAATAAGATCTGCCACATTAGAGTATCTCAATTATTCAAGCGTATGCATATATTGTCTCGCAACTTCTGTTAGAGGCTTAACCCCGATACTCTACAGAACGCGTACACACTCTATGAGCCCATGCAGATAATCATAAAGGAAATGATAGACTCACAGAGTACAACATAACCACCCATGAGGCGATACACTAAGATGATGTAAAACTCACCCATATATACAGCCTCATATGATAAGATTTAATAGAAACTCCACCTCTACTCACCGGAATCATACTCTGGAGTAGGGCGAAAATCTTGGAGCAGTCAGCTCACACATTGGATCTGAAACGTTCACAACATCATACTGCCCTTCTTGACTACAGCCGATACAAGATTAATGACTGTGATTGTCAAACTCCGCTCGGATTCTCTCTCATACAGCACATCCCTCAACACATATTACTAATATCTTGCGATGAAAAGACTATTCATGAAGTTATTAAAAAACAATTAATTACTGTAAGATCCGCTAGTCTCCAAATGATTGCGAGTCAAACAAGCTGAAACGTCTTCCTGCCTCACCAATAATCACCTATTCCAAACTTCTCACTGCCACTCAAACTACAATCCAAGGAACAATTTATATTTTAATCGCTCACTGGTAAACGAATTGAAACAGCTCGTTAAACTGTCATATTAACCACTTAACGTGAAATTGAATATTACAATTCAATTTGAAAATCCTTTAAACTCTTTACATTGCAATAACACACTCGGATAGTCCCACAAATCGCACTCTATAATAAAACAGGTTGTTGTTCAAAAATCTCAGAACCTCTTTTAAAACCACATCGCAAAAGTATATATAACGAAATAGATTCTTCACAACCCTGCATTAGGGACACAAGACACAAGAACATGTAGCAGGACGAAACCGCAACAGTAATATTACCACAACTCCATTATCGCTTGGACACCTCTCAGCACACACTAAATGACATAAGAAAGGTTGCCATTTATACACTTAATAAAAATGGAATTCAACTAGACATACACACGATATAGAAAAACAAGACTATTAGCTCGGATGAGAAGGAAAAATGAAGGATGGAGAGAAGAATACTGAGGATTCATAGATGAATTTACAGATTTACTGTTTTATGGTATGTAAAATATGCACCTGAATCCATGAGTTCGCCATCACATCGTAGGAAAGATCATAAACTCAAAAGATCTATATAGATCTTCAATATAGAATCACGCGTAGATCAAAGCGAAAAACACATTAGTGTCACAAATATTTTTTTTATTTTTATATAAGAAACAGAAGCGGGAGAAACACAAGAGATTGAAAGAGAATAGATGGTATTGAGAAATTTTTACTGATTTTAACATAGATTCATAGGAGTAATAGCAATACAAAACATTGCAAAAATAGATAAAAATTTATGACACTTAATCAAAATATAGATCAAAAATCAGATCAACATCGATCAACAACCTAGGTACAAATAGCCATCTACAGTAGAATCAACTAGCTCCTAACGCCAATCATTAGACACAGATAGGTCACCGTAGGGAGGATTTGGATTGATAGCGATGAAATCTTACGTAGATATATAAACCTCGATTTAAGAGGATGAAGGTAATACATAGAAAATTAAGAGCTCTCAAAAAATTGACCTTAATCAATAGATCAATAGATCAAAAGATTCCATAGTAATAAATAGATACAACTCGCCACACAGTAAAACAAAATGCAGATCAAAAGATAAGAGAGAGGAATAGAATGATAGGATGATTTCAGTGAATTCTACTGATATATATAGCCGCGCTAAATGTACATTGCGAAATGTTTCTGAAGATCAAAATAGTAAATTTAGACCTTATATAATAGAATCATAAGATTCAACTAAGACATCAAAATATGAAAAATCAATAAACAAATAGATCATCGTAAAATGGTCACAGATAGGGAGATTGAAGATAGTGGTATTTGATTTTAGTGATTTACTGTATTAGGGTATGTAAAACATGAAATTTTAAGATAAAAACTTTGACCTTTAATCAATAGCATACAATATATAGACAATAGATCAATAGATCAATACGATCAATAGATCAACTAGATCACAGATGGTCAGTAGGGAGATTGGATAGTGGTTTGATTTAGTGATTTACTGATTATAGGTGGTATGATAAAAGCAATGAAAAATTTGTAGGTTACAACAAATCTGTTGACTTATCAAGATACAGATCAATAGCACCAGAATCAAATATGATCAATTAAAGTCAATAGTCATCAAGATGGTCAGTAGGAGACTTGAATTAGTGAGTTATGAATTTTAGTAGATTTACTGCATTTTAGAGGTATATTAGATTAAAAACAACCTTGCGGGAAAGTAGAATCAACTTCGCTTGAAAGCAACCTTGCCACACTTTGACGCAGCGCCTAGTAACCATCAAGAGGTACGCCCCTTCCGGCGGCGGATTACGCAGCCGAGCTTAAAACGGGAAACGTGCCAGTCGAGTACTCACGTCCGCACTGGACTGTCACGCACACGAAGCGCTCGAGCTCTGTCCACATGTCACAATGCAGCATACGCATGAGGCTCCTATACGGAATACAAGTGCCAATACGCGCTCGAGGCTCCCGCTAGCGTCGCTGCCTCGCCACTCTGGCGGCGCAACCCTCTAAATGACTCAGTGTCGATATAAATAAACTGGTGCGGACATGTCGTCCCACTGGCTGACATCCGAAGATGATTGAGATCTTCGACTCGCTGCGCGACGTGCGAGCCCGCTCGGAGCTGCTGGGCGTCGCTCTCCGCCCGCCAGTCGACTCCCCAGGACTCTTCATGACTTCGTCTCATGCGTCAGCGAAACGCAAGTCTAAACTACGCTCCGCTCGTCAGTATCAGTGGATCTCAAGCGTCTGATCGCAGTGAGCACCTACCTGCAGTAGTGTCAGCGATGACGCCATCATCTCACTGTCATACGCGAGAAGATAACGGTATCCCGACTACCTTGCTGGCATAGAGCCCAGGTTTCTACGGCGATGACTACATTTGGTGGGTGGTAGCTAGACTAAACTCTATCTTGCAAATAATAAAATAGAATAAAAGTGAACAGGGACAGATCTACAAAACTATCGATATTAGTTGAGATCTAACCACTCATATTATAAA
The DNA here is from genome assembly GCA_015478945.1 of Trachelipus rathkii. Lineage (NCBI taxonomy): Eukaryota > Metazoa > Arthropoda > Malacostraca > Isopoda > Trachelipodidae > Trachelipus > Trachelipus rathkii. The sequence continues at coordinate 8,483 of JABUQX010003083.1, forward strand.
AACAAATATTTAATAATATATAACAAAAATAATGATTATTTGGCTATTTTTGTTTTTTTAATAACTCGGCACCAAACCGGAGCCAGCACCGATAGCCAATCTGTGCAACTCATACGTTCCTCTGAGTCAGATCTCCTTCTCCACTTCTTTCCCTCCTTATTCATCATTTCCTCATTCGTTCCGTTTCTTTACTTCTTTACCTCATCCTCTCCCTCATGATATTATGGCGAATTATCCAAATACGCCCATACTTCTATAATAAAATCTTTTACAAGGGACACACCTACAAACAGGGTCTCCTAGGAATTCCCGAGACAACAAGATCACACACACAACAGACTCCCAGACTCCGTACTTAACGGACTCTGCTCCTTCAACCTTATATAAGTTTCAGTCTTCTACGATACATTTGATATCTTAATAGAGAGGGGGGCGCGTCCCCCCTTTCCAGAGAGAGAGCGAATGCAGAGGACGCTAAAATCCTCCAACCAAACACGCTTCCGACGCAAGATTAGCAAGCATAATAAAAATAACAACATCAATCAAATTTCATTCACATTACGTTAAAGAAGAAACCTAACAGGGTTTTTCAGCGAACGAATTATGACCATATAGGCGTAAATGGGGCAGCAACCCCCATTAAGGAAAGTGACCTAATGTAGTCAACCAAAATGCCAGGGATCAGTTTTAATTCAACCTTCAATAGAACACTAATACCAAGTTTAAAGCGAACAGTTAACTCAAATTAAACCTACATTGATAAAATACTATATCGGATAATCAGAAATTGGAATGCCGAAAGAAAGAAAAACACGGCACGAACTCACAAAGTCGAGTGCGAAAAAAAAACGGATCCACTTACAGGGATCGTTTTTCGAATCAGATTCGATTTCCTTGGAAATCGAATATCTTCTCGACACGTATAATAATAATAATAATGTGTATGTAGTTAATGCGCGAACGCCGCAACTCGCAAGTCATGTAGATCATGATACGGCAAAAGTAACTACGCGTCATGTAATTAGACTACCAAATAAGCGTTCGGTACCCCAAACGCTCAGTTAAGGGCTACAAAACCTCACCCCCACCACACTCCACCCACACGTCGCAAGGAACGTTAAGCGCAATACTCGGCGATAGAAATATCCACCTCGGGGGTGACCCCCCTCTATATTACATTCTACAGTACTGAAAATTACACGGGTATATCGACCTTTACCCCAAATATAGATCATTGATATATCCAAGTTTTCAGACCCTAATAATCTCATATTACCTTCATATCAGTAGAAAATAGGAAGATGGCCTCAGTTGAGTCCAATGATTCCAATCACTCTACAAGATAATAATTAAATAATAATAATTATAAATATATAGTATATATATTAAATTAAAAAAAAAAATAAAAACCGCCCCCCCCCCCCTATCATATAATAATATTAATAATATTATATTATATATAATAAAATATTAATAATATAATATTATATATTAATAATATATATTACTAAATATAATATATAAATATAATAATTAAATATTATAATACATATAAATTATAATATTATAAAATAAATATTAATATAATATATATTTTATTTTTTTTAACAGTTATCCGCAAGTAAACACCTTAATCCATCGCCAGGATCCAAGCTAATGTCATTCATATTTATCGCCTGATTATATGTATTTTATAGCTTTAGTTAGTTTATTGAGATATGAAGTACTGAGACCCACAAAGAATATTCATATGAAAAAATATATAAATAGTAATAAAAAATATAAATATAATAATATATATAAATATATATATAATAAAAAATAAATAAGTAAAAAAATAATAAATAAAATAATATAATATATACATATTATAATTATTAATATAATAATCAATAATAATATAAATTACTATATAAAAAAAAAGTATATATACAAGATATTATAACAATATGTACGCACCTTTCTAAAAAGGAAGTATAACCGATATATAATCAGAAACAACAGACGAACTAATGTTCATCGATTTTTTTTTACGAATTTTATTTACATATTCCTGATAATTAAATCAAGGTTGCCAAATAACAGTTTATTTTAAAACTAAAGAAATACCCCAAGATTTAAATACGCAAAGTATGGAAAAAGTTTTCTAGGGTCTCTTGCCTCAGCGGGGCACCCGATGAGTTACTTCCGAGCAGAAACGACCTGCTCCCGACCCGGACGAACTCGGGGAAGCTTCTGTCTCCCTATACATGCCCCGACTCTGTCCCTCCGTCGTCTCAGAGCCCCTTAATCTTTTTTTTTTAAAATTAAAAAAACAAACATTAAAATTAACATGATAAAAAAAAGCAACTCGTGGTAACTCTCGCGCTCTTTCTATTGGAGTTTTTAGCAAACACGTGACACTGCAGGGCTGCCACGAGAGTCGCGTTCTTGCGATTTCGATATCATGTCTTGTTCTTATATAGATTAACTTCCTATTTGCAGGACACGGTGAGACTCGCATTATCATGCATATACACTATATCGCTACTCGCATACTAGCATCCGAGAATTAGAGTTATTATATCATACTATTGATAAATATATTAATTATATTATATATATATATATATTATCTATATATGATAATATACGATTATCACCCGTTACAGAGTCCAACTTAACTATATATATAAATATTAATAGTACGCATAAGTATAGAATAAACTATCTACGTTGAAGATATAGATATTCCTAGTAATATAGTCAATATCTAATATTATATAGTATATATTACAGCAAGTGCGAATATATATATATATTTAAAATTTGCCTTTGTAAGTACAATACTGAGAGGCGATTGATTAAAGGGACGATCCTATATCACTTGAGAGAGGGCTGCGATTGTAAATCGATTTTTTTTGCGCGATAGATTTTCATATATAGCAACTAGAGAGTCAGGGATGCCAAGAAGTCCACGAGTTTTTATCGTTTACTTATTCTTCTAATTGACAAGCGCTAAGCAACGATAGCGACGAGCAGTGAATTACATCGCAGAGATGGAACAGAGTCGAGGGTCTTTCCGGCCCCGCGGGGGGACGACGGGCGGGACGTTTCGCTCCAAGCTGCCCTCCTGTCCCGACCTGTCGGCTCGAGCCCTTAAAAAAATATACTTAAGCCAATAATACAGAAACAGAAGTTAAAAATTAAAGAACAAAAATATTACAAATTAAAACTTGATAAATAAAATAGACCAAACTTTGAAAGACGTCATACACAAGTCCCACCCTGGTCAGGCAAATCTCTTCGTGTCCTTTACGCATCATGGAGTTTATATAGTATAACCGATCGTGGACACTTGCAAGTAGTTGTTCTCGTCCACGTTTCTCCTCGTTATGGCTGTTTTATGTAACATCCTTAAAGGAGTAGTGGCCTATATAGTATATATTATACTATTAGTAGATATATAGTTATATATATATTAATTACGCTTATATTATATATATTAGTATATATATTATTATTTATATTATAATATATTATAGTATATATAATATTATATATATATATATATATATATAATATATATATAGTATATATTATATATATATTATATATTATTACTATATATATAATATATATATATAATATATATATATATATATATATATATATTATATTATATTATATATATATATATATATATATATATTATAAATGAGCCTTTCTGTTTACACATGGTCAGTTTTGAATTTTTTTTTTTTTTGTTTTTTTTGTTTAATATATTGCTACTATTATATCATACCAACAATGAATTTCAGTTCGGGTACGGACTGATTAAAAAAAAATATAAGAGACCAGTTACGTTTATACGGATCTCTCCGAAACTATTTAATTTTTTGTTTCTTATTTTTACTAAGGAAGATACCCATAGGGTAAACAGCAAAGATGGCAGGAGTCGAGGTCTCTCGGCCTTCTGGTGGGAACGACGTGGTAGGACTATTTCCTCCCCCTCGGGGAGGGTCTCCGGAACCCCACGCGTCTTTGGTATTGTGGTCGCGGGGGTGTCCTCCGCCCTCCCCTACTGTGGTATGGAAAACGTCCCCCCTCTGTCCCCCCTCGGCTCGATCGAGCTCCCTAATTTTTTTATTTTTTTGTATTTTTTTGATTTTTATTTTATTGTTTACAGTTTGTAAAAGCTTTATACGCTGATTCCCAAATATGTAATTGGTATTTCTGTAAGTGTCGTACTTTTCGAGATTTTCATTTTTTTAAAACATATTTTAATAAAAATGTGATTTTGTCAAAATTGATTTAAAAATCACTTTCGATACTTTTGAATTCAGTGTTCCGTTACCACTGATAACTTCAATCGTTGGTGATTCAGTATAAGTATGAAATTTATATTAAAAAAAACAAAAAAAATTTCGCAAGAAATCCTGACCATTGTGTAACAACAGACAAAGGGCCTATCGATGGACCATCCATACTATATACACTTAACTTATATTACTATATATATCATATATTATTAGTAATACTATATATATATATATATATATATATATATATATATATACTATATATATATATATTATATATATATATATATATATATATATATATATATATATATATATATTTATATATAATATATATATATATATATATATATATATTTTATATATATATATTAATATATTATAATATATATGATATATAGATATATATATATTAATATATTATATATAGGTATAATATCTGTATTAGATATCATTTTATATGATTTTATAATGTCTACGGAAAATTTTATTTCAATATCAATAGTAATTAGTTACTTTACAATAGATTTCAAGCAAACTAATAATGTTATTCTAGAAATACTTAATTTCCTGTGCTCCATACTATTAAGACGTAATTCTAAGGTAGATAAATAATAATAATAATAAATTCATTAAGTGATCGCGACTTCCTCGAATAATAGTTAAATAATACCATCTGAAATTAATAATAATATAATAATTAATAATAATAAATAATTTTAATAATAATAATAATATAGATATTCATCTTATCAGACGCTACTAATCACCGTCAGCAGTACCAATGGAATCTAAGTAGATAATAATAACAATAATAATACAATATGTGACCTAGACGTTAACAAGATCTCTCATAGAAGTTGAGATGCCTCGCGTATTAATATCGGCTATGCAGAGTTCCCAGAGCGAGACTGCGTCCATCCGCTCATATTCCATCTATCACTACACACCGTGTGCGGTCACCCATGGACCACAGCGACAATAATAAGATAATAATAATAATTAATAGCTAGACTGAACTATAATCAAATCAATATATAACTAATACCTAAGGAACTGTATACACTGTGCACAACGCTTTTATCCTTTAGCAACAAGAGATGTTACTACCCATGATTATGTATATGAATCTTACCGGCAATCGACAGTTTCGTATGCTTATCGATTTTTTTTCGATTATTTCAAGGCAATAGAGCCTGGTGCTAGCGATCTACTCGGCTTGATTCCGAATATGTAATCGAAAAGCTCTATGATTTTGTTTGTAAACCTAATAGCGCCTATGACACACAATGACTCTCTGACAGAGAAAATTCAAATCTGTGACCAAGTAAAGATGGAAAGAGTCGAGACGATGGTCTTTACGCTGGCTCGTCTCCGAACTCGGGGGACGAACTAGGGCACTGGCGACTCGGATCGGCGCTCGCCCACTCTCCTTGACTCCGCACAATCACGCGACTCTCGACACCCTGTCCCGGCATCTCCTCTCGCGATGCAAGACCCTTGCAATAGCTGTGAGTATGAGATAGATAGCTATGAGATTACATATAGAAATAAACAACAGAAGTCCAATATAATATTATCAACATTGAGCGACGAACGATCATGATAGATACTAAATAATTTAAACGCAATGATTAGAGATGAAAGTAAACCAAGCAATCGGCCATGAAACACGAGTGTGGCAACTTTTCTCTTTCTTCTATTGGTGATGTTTACTATAGTGCGTAACAATCAACACGTGCGACTGAGGTGCAGCCTTCGTCTGTATGTTCGAGACGATTTATGGTGTCGACTTCTCTCAGATGACTCCGAACACTATTTTCAAGATATCTGCTACTTTTATATGAAGACATGCGCCTTTAGAAGGTAGCAGGTGACCTAAGATAATAATAATCATAATGAATAATAGTCAGTAAGATACATAAGCTAATGATATATATACTAATAACTAAAGTAATAAACTATATGCAGACTCACAGTAGCATATATATAATGAAGTCACTACATCAAATAATAGAGAGTCAATATACTGAATAATAAGGACTGACAAGATAGATGACACCACTGGATCCTCGACAGGCAGCTCAAACTGCATCTACGAGTCGATGGAATAATACGTACGTCTGTCGTGACTACTCGTAGCTCTTCTTCAATATCTATACTGGTAAAGAGAAAATTAAAAAAATTTATTTGCCTATACTTTATATAAACATAAAGCTATTCAAGAAAAAGTAAAGTAACAGCCTGATAAGCCACACCTACTCACCCAATATTATGATTTATCTTTGATGTCAGCAATAAGCGGTTGGTTGTATGAGTGAACCATTATTATATATATAATATGAAATGTATAATTATAGAATACATCATTATCTCAGTTCCGGGTCATTATACTATCGTGCTGTCTCCGTATCTAACCATCATACCTATTTTTAAAAGTATAGCTGTTACTAGAGGCGTCACTTTTTAAAAACTATATATTATTCTTATAATATATATTATAATAGCGTATAGATATATATATATATATATATCTAATATATATATATATATACATATATATTATATATATATTCATTATATATATATATTATTATATATATATATATTATTTACTATCGATAACTACATATAGTGAGATGGGTCTAGATAGTTTTTTGTCTAATCAGCTCACAGTATGGTAACTAGGACGGCGGTCCTATCAGGTAAAACAATCGGATAGTATCTCTACTTTCGTTGTGTGGAATCAGCCGAAAATTCTAAGGATATGGCGGATTAATGTGTATAGAACTTTTCTGCACCGTTCCTGTCTAGTCTCTAATGTTTTGTGTTAAAGATGTTTTGTTAGAGCTTATATGATTTTCCTCTTCTATCTGTTTGGCTAAAGAGTGCTCATGACCGACACTAGACTCACACACACGTTGCAGTGCGGTTCAAACGCTAGTCAACAGTAATAAGATGGCAGTCTGTGAGTACGGTCACGCAGTCCCTTGGCTCCTCCCCCCCGGTGAGACTGCCGCAGCAGGTCCCAAGCCTCACCCTCCCTCCGCCCGCGGATAGTATGGTGGACTGCACACGACTGGTACGCCGAGCCTCGACAGTACACACTACGCAGAACATCCAAGTAGTAGGCTCGTTTGTGGCATCACACCACGCCAGAAACGTACAGAATTCCCCCCCTCGGGGATGGGGTTCTCCGGGAACCCCGCTCTTTGGTCTTTGGGTGTCGCGTGGGGTCCTCCGACCATCCCCTCCGGGGGTATGAAACGTCCCCCCCTCTGTCCCCCGTCGCTCGGAGCCCCCTAAAAAAAATTTTCAAAAAAAATTTTACAAAAAAAAAACAATTAATTTCACCAATTTTAGGGGGCTTCGAGCCGACGGGGACCAAAACGGCGGCGTATACGCGAGAAGAGTGACGCTGATAATTCATACACTCCAGGAGGGATGGCTCGGAGGAGCCGCCGTCGACACCCAAGACCAATAAGAGGGGGGTTCCGGGAGGACCATCCCCGAGAGGGGATTATAGGTTCCCCCCCGTCCGTTCCCAACCGGTCGAGCAAGAGACCCCGACATCCTGCCATCTTTGCGGTTCTACCCCTTAGGGTATCTCACCTCTTAGTTAAAAAAAAAAAAAAATTTACTTCAAAAAAAAAAAAAAAAAAAAAAAAAAAATGTTAAATCCCATCCTTAGAATTTTTTCGGGCTGATTCCAAATATATAATTGTTTTACTGTAGGACCTGCCGTTTCTCTAGCTACATACTGTGAGCATTTAAAAAAATCTGACCATATATATGATATTATATATCTATATATATTAATATTATATATATATATATATATATATATCTATATATATTATATAGTTATATATATATATCATATATACATATATATTATATAGGAACTTCTCCTTTAAAAAGAGATCGTTAATCTTGACCAATATATATGGAACGAACGGTGTAATCGATTTTTTTTCGATTTATTTCAAGGCAATAGAGCGTGAGAGTTGACAAAAAGTTTTTTTTTTTTTTACACTAAAGGAATACCCAAGATTAAATGCAAAGATGGAAAGAGTCAGGGGTCTCTCGGCCTCAGCGGGGGACGGACGGGGGGGACTTCGTCCCCCCTTCTGTCCCTCCGTTTCGGCTCGAGCCCCTTAATAAAATTAAATAAAAAAAAATTAAAACAAATATTAACACTATAAAAATTAACATGATATAAAAAGCAACATGTGGCAACTTTTTCTCTCATCTATAGGGAGTTTAGCTAATACGTCACACCGTGCATGGGGTAGTAAGATAGTGTTCAGCGATATTTCGATATCTGATATTTTTATTGTAACATCCTTTTAAAGGGAAGTGCCTTATATATATATATATATATATATATATATATAATATATATATATAATATAATATATATATATAATATATATATATAATTATATAATATATAATAATATATATTATTATTATATATATATATTATATATAATATATATATAATATATATAATATTTTATTTCCCGACAAGCTATTTTATTTCCCAACCAGCTAAACTTATCGTTATCTGGGGGAAGGGAAGGCGGAAGGATTCTTACGCGAACATTTTTTCTTTTTCGTTTGAAATCTTTAAGAGAGGATCTCTTTATCATTTTATGAATATCGAGGGCAAAGAAAGTAACTTTTTATTATTTACGTGTTTATGTGTTTACAACCGTCTAATACAGTGTTTTCTTTTCCGGAATACGTAAACTACTTCAATTTGTACAAATTTAAACTACTTTTCTTCTGAGGAAAATTTCCAAACTAGGAAATGGATCCGTGAGAGACGACAAGTTTTTCAAGAAACCTATTTACTCTAATTCAAGAAACTTGCAGAAACTTTAAGGTAAGAGTCTTTCTCAATTTCCATTTTCCTCAGATAACTGGTCAAAGTTTAGCTGTTTTTTTATAATCATCATTTTTCCATTATAATTATTGTGCCGTTTTTGCTATTTTTCATAATTTATTTAAAAACTAAAAAGAATTAAGATTTGCGCACAAAATAGGGTTTTTTAAATTTGCGTTTTAAAATCTTAATATATTGAAAAACTTGTTTGCTTATTTTCTGTTTAAAAACGCGTATATATTGAAAACTTGAAGCTTATTTTCTGTTGAAAATATATATTTAAAACGCGTGTGCATTGGAAAAGTTTACTCCTATCGATTTATGCTGTAAAGAGTTGGCAATTTATACGTAATATTTTTCGGAATTTTTTATCAAATTTAATCCTCATTGTTAGACGGTCTTACATTTGTTAGAATTTTCATTCTATTTGACTTGCTAGACAGTCTTTAGGATAGAATTTTGCATTCTTTGGCCATAGACGGTCTTAGAATTGTAAGAATTTTGCATTCTTTTGCAATAAGACAGTCTTACAATTGTAAGAATTTCTTCATTCTTTTGAAATAAGATAGTCTACCAAATGTTAGAAATTTCTTAACATTAACCATTCTTTAAATTTAGACTTTTCATTCGTTTAACTTAAGAATTTCTAACAAAATTCAGAATTTTCATTTCTTTTGCGAACTCTAAATTTAGTTTTCGTTTAGACTTAGAATTTATTTTTGAATTTCTAACTCTGTGAAAAAAGTTGGAATTTATTTTTGAATTTCCAACTCTGACAAAAAAGTTAGAATTATTTTTGAATTTCTCACTCTGGTGAAAAAGTTAGAATTTTTTTCTCCCATTTGTGATTCTGACTTTGAAATTATTGTTTTTTTTTGTTTGTTTTTTTTGTTTGTTTTTTGGTCGAAAATAATTTGATTCAGAAATTTTAGATAAACCTTTACAGTAGGTTACTAAATTTGAAACATATTTCATTTTATACTACTTTAAGTAGTAGTAACCTTTTAAAGGTTAAGTAGTAAGGCCCATAACTTAGGGTTGGTGATTTTTTTTCTTTATTTAAGTGTTTATAGTACATATTTGGGTTAGTTTTTTAACATTGATTTATTTATTGGTAAAATGGCTTCTGATGACATAGCCTCTGCCTCTGAACTTTTGAATGCTTTAGAGGAAACAATTCAGTCTGACATAGGTCTTGTGGACTCTAATGCCTCTACTGAGGAGAAACAGAGTATTCTTGCTTCTGTAAAAGAGGAAATATCTCCTTTGAGAGTGGCAAGAGGTGTAATCAAGCGGAAAGTAACATTGTTATTGAAGCCTATTCTTAATGCTAAGTTGAGTGACTTAAATGTCTCATCAGCATTAGAGGAGGTGTCCTTAAGGCTTCAAGAGATTCGAAGCCATGATGCTGATATTGAGGCAAAAATATGCGCATCGGGAGTCCTAAAGTATGATCAGGATATTTTAAATGAAGAGGTGATTAAAACCTCACATTATCACATACAGATAATGAAAGTAGTTAACAGTGTCACTCCTACTTCACATGACATAGTTCAACCTTCTCCAAATTCTCTTCATTCTCAAGGGGGGGACTCTGTTACACGTGGGGAATTGAACTCCATACTTAAAAATTTTACACAACAACACGAGCTAAAATTACCTGCTCTTAAGTGCAAAACATTTTCGGGTGAGGGGGATCGTTTCTTTTTTAGGTCTTTCATTTTATCGTTTGAAAACGTTTTTGGCTTTAGGAAAGACATAACAAATGCAACAAAATTGCAGTATCTTAAATCTCACCTCTCAAGTTATGCACTAAAAGATGTTGAACACCTGGCCAATATAGATGAAAATTATTCTGTGGCTATGGAAATATTGAGGGATTTGTACCTTGATAAGCCTTTTATTATAGATTCTCTGTTCCATAAGATAGACGCGGCTCCTATCTTAGATGGAAAAAAATTAGACAACGTTCGCTCTTTCATTTCAGAAGTAAGAGCCTACCTTCACGAACTTAAAGAGTTCGATTTAGATTTTCTGGCTGAAAACTCGGCCGGAAATAAATTAATAAGTCATCTCATAGTCGATAAGTTGCCTTCCAATTTTATTCGTGAACTTAAACTCATTACTCAAGAAGAGTATCCATCTGTTAATGTAATTTTCTCTCATTATAACAATGTGTTAAAATCTCTTGAGAAAACGAAGGCTAAATTTTCATCCTCCGGATTTAGTAAAAATCCATCTCGTTCCTCTTCTTCCACAACAAAGAAAACTTTTTCGTATAACACTTCTTCCAAATCTAATGAAATTTCGAAGAAATCTTCTACTAAGTCAGATACTTCGCCCAAGAAGGACGAGTGTGTATCTGTATCTACTGCTGCTACTCCGTGCAAACTATGTCAGGGAAATCACTTCATGACTTCTTGTACCGTCTTCACCACTCCTAAAAATAGGAGAGAGCAATGTATACAGCTGGGCTTGTGTGCTAATTGTTCCAGTTCCAAACATGCTGCCAACAGCTGTCCTGCTAAAAAATATGGTTTAAGTCGTCCCTGTGGACTTTGTAGAAACAGTGCTCATATAACAGCTCTCTGCCCTACTGGAGCAAAGGCCAAAATGAAGAGCAATAATCGTACAGTCACTTCTGAAGAACAACCGTCTGCATCTTCAGCATCTCAGGACAATTCTGATGTTGACGACCAAAACAGGAACTTCCTGTGCATTAATACTGGAAATTCCTCTTCTAATCATATTTTACCAACTCTTTCCTTGAAAGTGAGAAAAGATAACAAAACAGAAACTGTCCGAGTTCTTCTAGATCTTGGATCACAGCGCTCCTATTTTAATAACAACATACTTTCTAAACTAGGAGTCAGTTTTGAAACTCTTCCTGTATATAAAAACACTGTTAAAACTTTCTTGGGGGAACAGGTTAGGTCTATGCGCTCTATAGAAGTAGAACTTAATGTTTGTTGTCAACAGTTTATAGAGGTGCCTGTTTTGATAGATCCTGAACTAGATGTGAGTTTTGAAGTGAAGGGCCTTATGGGGGCCATTCATAATATCTCTTGGAATGGACATAACGTAGCAGATCAATTTTATATTGGTAAACATACTAATAGTGTTAATAATATTGATGGACTTTTAGGCATTGATGTACTCTATCTTTTCAAACATTTATGTACTATTCCTTGTATAAAGGGTAGGGCTTTAGAGACATGGCCATGGAACAATTCCTTTTGGACCTGTAAAGTCATTTTTAACTCCGTCTCAAGAATCCATCATTTTTGGTAGTGAATTTATCATAGGATTAATGATACTAACGATATTTGACAAAAGGACAACAAAACTTTGTCCTCGTCTCTTCTCAACAAATTCTTCGTGAAAACACCAAATCACATCGTAAATCTTATTTTAGAACCAACACCTACTTATTTTGATCCTCTTTTATATACCCATAAGAATACTGATCTGGATTTGGGTCTTGAGCACCTGTATAAATTAGAATCTCTTGGCATCAAAAAAGAATCAGATCAAAGGTCTATCGATGACGTATTCATCCGAAAATTTCATGAGGGCATAGAATTTAGAGAGGGCAAGTACCATATAGAACTTCCATGGTACAAAGATATTTTAGAAAATGTCCCATCTAATCATCAAGTGGCACTTGCCACTTTTCATCGCGTTAAGAAACGGCTTGACAGTCCACTTCCGCCTATGGAGAGGTCTTTCAGCAGTATTTGAGAGAAGGAATCATTGAGACTGTACAAGTGTCTCCTAAAGATTTTAATAAATATATCTGGATTCCTCATCGTCCGATCATCAAAACAGCTTCTCAAATTACAACAAAAAATCAGGCCGGTCTTCAATTGTAGCTTGAAGGTTGGTGGTTGCCCGTCATTGAATCAAGCGTCTTATCCAGGAGTGGATTTGATGGCGTCTCTCTTTCGTATTCTTATTTCTTTTCGTACGAACAAATATGTTGTTCTTTCAGACATCTCAAAAGCCTTTCTTCAAATTCGCCTCAAACTGGAAGAGGATAGAAATAGGTTTTGTTTTTTTTTGGACTGAAGGTGGAGTGATACAAACCTATCGTTATGCCACAATCATATTTGGTTTATCAGTAAGCCCTTATTACTAGGGTCGGTTATTAAAACATCACGCTCAACTAAAGACTTCTCTTGACTTGTACATCTATTCTTATGATAATTTATATTGGATTAATCTGATTTTACTAAATTCACTTTAGATGTTCTGACAAGACATCTATCCAATAAGCTAACAGTCGTATTTCGAGTGAAGGAGCTTCAATTTGGCATCATGGAACTCCAATCATCCTGATCTCAGAGACTTATTTTCATATGAGAATAAGCTCTCCACTCATCAGTGTGCTGAGGAGAGAGTGTTAGGATATTTATTTGATACATCAGAAGATTCGCTTAAGCTAAGTGATTATACTCTTGGAACTGTCAATTCCAAGAGGCAGTTGTTATTGAAACTCTAAGATCTTTCGATCCCTCTTCTCTTTTTCTGCGGTAATATCCGAGTCGTTTACTGAATGAAAAAAGACATGGAAAAAGAGATGAAGCTGGATGATGAGAATTGAACTTGATATGAAGACTCAATGAAAAAGCTCAGTCCTAGTATTTAATTTCTCTTAAGGAAATTTCTTCCACGATCTTGTTCGAGTCCTAGCTCCAATTAACTTGAAATATGTTCTGCGACGGCCAAGCACGCAATGTGTAGTGGTTTTTCGGTTTCTATTTTCTTCTTTCCGACATAATGGCCCATTCTACTATGGTCAAAGGTGAAGGTTGTCTTCTTAAAGAAAAGACTTACCCTGTTTTGAACTTTTGTCCCGTTTTTTTTGCTTTTGAATGCTTGGCTCAGGTTCTCAACAGTTTAACTAAGTCAAATTCCTTCGCTTAATATTTCTCCCGACTCTCAAATTGTACTTTTTGGATACTGAATAAGACAAAAAAGCAAGAAATTTTTTGTACGAAATCGTATTCAGGATATAATCTCATGACCTCTTCTCTTCTGTGAAAGAAGAGGTTTTCCACTTATGCAAAATTCTCTATGTCGATCAGAAAGCGAATAACCCTGCCAGATTTAATACTAGAGTCTGTCTCTCTCTAGTTTCAAAATAAACTGTCCTTTTTGTGTATTGACTGATGGTTTGGCTTCAATCCTTAATTGGCTAAGTTTGAACTAAATAAAACGGAATAATTCCACCTCTCATTTTTGCCGTTCTTACAAAAGTACAGGAAACCCCTGTGATTGATTTTAGTCAAATTTTTCGATTTAGGGTCCTTCGTCAGAGTTTGTGCACTTTTCCATTTTGCTTATACTAAACATATAGCACAATGACTGTGATGCTAGAGCTGCTAATTGTCTGTTCATCATTGCAAAAAGAGTCCTTCTCATTAAGGAAATTGAATTTCTTCATAAGGCAAAAACTGATCCTTCTACGAATCCTCCTGACCTTGTCAATCGACTTGACTTATTTTTGGATGAAAGGTCTTATTAGAAGTAATATTCGGTCTCTATCCCGCCCTCTCAATCCACTATGATTTGATATAAATAATCCAATTCTTGGCAAAAACCATCATTTTATCTGTCCTTACGCAAGATGTTCATCAAAATGCAAACAATCTGTGGATTAAGCTACATTAACAAATTTACGTTTGAAAGGATATTGGATAACTTCTTTCAGAGCTACAAAAAAGGTACTAGCAGATTGCATAATCTGTAAAAAAAATTCAGCACTTCCATATCATATCAAATTTTACAAAAATTTTTCAAAGCTCAAGTTCAATTGTTCGTCCTTCAAACATTAGGCATAGCTTTACGAAGCACTGGTGGGGCAAAATTAAGGTAATAAATCGCACATCCAAAAATGTTAACATATTATTTTTCACCTGTTCAAAATATTCGTGCTATTTACCGTGACTTAGTACAGTGACATGATTCAAACTTTGTGTCTTTTTCCAAGTTTTATTAATAGATTGGATCTCCGTCGATGTCGTTTTATAGCGATAATCGAGAAGCTCTTTTGTCAGGCATTTTGATCATACGGAGTCTTCATGGTCTCTGAGACCGGGACGGATTATCATCGAAAGAATCAAATGTCTCATAAACGTATACCTTTATATAGTCCATGGGTGGGTAGCTTGTGGGAAAGGATGATTCGTGTAGTAAAAGGCTGCCTTAACAAAACGCTTGGACGTTCTTCCATCGAATACTTTGATTTTTTAACTGTCCTTTCTGATATTGCTGACGCAATAAATTCTCGTCCCCTTACCTACACTTCCAGTTCTAACGACATCATCCCTCTAACACCCAATTGTTTCCTAAAACCGCTTGCAAAAACTACAATCGTCCTGCCAGGAACTGATCCTGAAGATCGTCTGCGAGCTCTTCACTAAACGCTCGTGAAGTGAATCAAAGCCCTAAACGTCGTCGGAGAAGTTTGGAGATTTCGCTACTAGTGGTACGAATATTTATTGAGCCTTAAGAGAGCATCGAGATCTATATTCAAGTCAAGTGGGAAAATTCATAAGTTGATGATTATTGTGATAATAAGAAGTCCTGTCAAGGAACGCCATTCTGGCAGATGGAGTCTCACCAGCTATTAGGAGATACACAAAGACGCTCTGTCTTCGCGAGAAACGGAGGACAAAATTAATGTTTAATAACATTTATTGCCTAGATTATCTTTGAACGCATAAGGGTAAGTAGGAGCTTCTGTGCCCACCAACACTTCTGCACTGTCCCTGAAGTTTGTGAACACCTGTTGCACCTACATGTAGTCTAGTTCTACTCTAGTGACTAAAGGAAGCTGCATTACATTGCTCGTCAGCACCTTGTTGTTGACCGATCCGTATGAATCGAGGATTTCAGATAATTTTTTTTCCTTCGCTGACCACTATCCCTTTATGCTGATATAGTGCATCTCGCGGAGGAATATAAATTTTACTTTCCAAATAAGCTATTTGTTAAATTTCCCAACCACTAAACTATCGTATCTGGGGGAGGAAGGCGGAAGGATTCTTACGCGAACACTTTTTCTTTTTCGTTTGAAATCGTTAAGAAAGGATCTCTTTATCATTTTTATGGATATCGTGGGCAAAGAAGAGTAACTTTTTATTATTTACGTGTTTATGTGTTTACAACCGACTAATACAGTGTTTTCTTTTCCGGAATACGAAAATTACTTCAATTGAACATTTACAACTAATTTGACTTATGAGGATTATTTTCCAACCAAGAAAGACGAATCCGTGAAAGGCTACAAGTTTTTCAAGAAACCTTCCAACTCAAATTCAA
>JABUQX010003084.1:0-7500 GCA_015478945.1 Trachelipus rathkii
TAAAATAACTAAGAAAATACACATATGTAAAGTTTATAATCGAAAGAGCACTTTAATACTGTCGCTTTTAACATATAGCTTAAAACTCGGCTTTCACTATGCACACTCTTCGCTTAATGTGATTCTCGTGCATATACTTGCTTGATATCGATTTGAACATCGTAGACACCCCACCGGGTCAAAATACACCATATTACAATATTCAAATATCTGCGTTAGAAAAAAATGAGGGGCGGGTCAGAATTGTAAATACATACAGGACGATATATCGTATATATAATATTAATATATTTATCTATATATAATACTCTTGTGCTATATTCATATATCTACGGGGAGGTCCTACTCACTATGTAATCTTACATATACTTACTCAGACCAATAATTATCGTAGTTATTGATCATAGTTTATTATATATTACAAATTATATAACACAACTAGTACTCAGTATATCACCAATAGTTTATATCAGACCTAGTGCATCTTATTACTATTCATTATATCATTAATACGAAAATGAGGTTGCGACTCGCCGATAACTAGTTAAGGTAAATATCAAATACTTAATATACTACTTATATTTAATATCACAGCATTTTTATCATATGAGAATGTTAATTTAATAGTAATATTTCATCAACTGAGTAATTATATTTTTTATAATTTGTTAAAACATATATAATTACTGCAACTCATACTAAGATACCACAATAGAAGACGATTTATAATAACACATCAGATTTATAAGGGTATCTAGAGATACGATACTAAATCGATTGGAATCAATCTAATAATAATAAAATATATTAATATATATATTAATATCTTATATATAAAAATTACATTTATAATATATATAACTATTCTTTGTGATGTTACAATAATTTACTATCATATAATATGGTCGCATTATTTATATCATATGGTTAGGCTATACAACCTACCTACTATTTTATTGGGAGTAAGACTACTTAATAAACCTACCTAAAATACTAGGATATATTATATACTTTACCTCAAGACTATATTATAATATATCGGTCTCATTACTATACTAGAGTAATCATTTAATATAAACTATATAGTGATACTCATATATTAGTGAAGACGGTTACACTATATATATACTTGAATAAAATAAATAAAATATAAATGTTAGCTAAAATATATATAACATTGATTACTTTTATGCATAACTAATGTGTTTATACCTATTAATAATTATTTAAATATTGCATAAATTATTCTTTATAGCTTGTGAGCATATTTATACACACCTAGTTAATCATATACTATATACTATAATATATATATATATATTAATTATATAATATTAATTAATATATATTATATATATATATAATATTATATTATGTTATCGAAGTATCTTTAAAATTTAATATTCAATAAATAATGATGATGATGATGATGATCTCATCTGTTGGTGATTAAGAGAAAAGAATATAATTTATTCTCAATCTCTCTTATATAATAATCATATTTAATATTATATATTATATAATATATATTATATAAGAACTTATTTTAAATAATTCTGCTCTCAGTACGTTATTATAAATCTCTACAACATTTTAGTACGTTTTTATGTTCAATACTTTTTATTTGCCTCGGCATAAAACAGAAAATTGCCTATATATATATATATATATATATATATATATATATATATAGTATATATATATTATATATATATAATATATATATATATATATATCTATATATAATATATATATATATAATCTATATATATGTGTTATCCCGAAAAGGCTAGGCATGTAACTAAAAACTGATAAAGCTCACAACGAAATATATCATTTTATTAATCAGAGACATTTTCTTATCCACCTCTCTCGTCATATCTCATCTCTCTTTAAAAAAATTTCTACTTATCAATCTCTCTCTCTCATTACCATCCGTTTTCTTTATAAATTCTTGAACAATTTCTCTCTCTCGTTCAAAATCGGTCTCTATCGAATAAAAATAGATAAACTTTGCAGGCATCATTCCATATACAGTTAATTTTTGGCTAGGAGCTCACATACAGCAGAAACGCAGCGAAGTACATCACGAGGAGAGGCACCAGCATGGTACTATAAACATCTAGCAATTTACTTATCTTTTTATATACTAAATCCATACCCTAATACGGGTAAATATTAAAGATGGCAAGAGTCAGAGTCTCTCGGCCTAGCCTCAGCGGGGGACGAAGGGGAGACTTCGTCCCCCCTACTGTTCCCTCCGCGGCTCTACATAACCTACTTCTAAAACGGTAATATTAAAAATAGAATAAAGTTATTAAACTCTATTATTCTCCTAAATAGCTGTAAATAATGTGGTATTTATAATAATGTAGGGGCTACATAAATCATTATTATTGCAATTACTGAGCTTACAATATTATACTAATTAGCATGATTTACAAGGTATTAGATCACTAGTACTGATGGATACTATATGCGATAGTATCATTTTATAAGATATATATTAAGGTGTTATTAATTAAATAATATATAGATAATATATAATTAATATATATTTTTTTTAAGTATATTCATCGATGTAAAATTATGCTTGACCGAGTAATCACAAAAATGAGGTTATATATCTGTTATTAAGTTATTTCTAGTAGCTCATTTATTAATCCTTACGGTGAATGCTTGGTACTATATATATTATTATATATATATATTATATATATATAATAATTTATTAGTAAATAATTAATTATTATATTATATATAAATATTTAATTATATATATATTAATATATTAAATTCTCATATATTATTTATATATTATATTAAATATATATATATATATATAATTTATATATATATTAATATATATTATATTATATATATATTCAATATATATCTTATGTATACAAGACTAATTTCTATACAATGTTTAATTTTAGAGCCTATTTTTTAAAGATAGAATCAACCTTGTATATATGGTCAAAATAATAGTATGGATTTGGAATTAGCGAGAGCATTCTTTATTATTTTTTTAATATTATAGTAAATAGAATAGATATGATAGGTTGGAACACAAAATTAATGATGATTTATCCTCTATTTTTCAAAAATATAATATGTTACTATCTTATTTTTAAATACTAATGTATAAAAGAATCTGACTAAGGCCGAAATTACAAGAAATCAATTTTTGGAACCTGAATGCAACAGTGTTTAGTGATCTCGAAGGCACACTCTACATAAGAAGATTCTTTAGTTGTGAACAACTCCTCCTCAGCTCGAACTCGAGTCTCATGGGTGGATTTTGTGAACAAATATCACTGAGAGGTGAGGTATAGAGAACTAGAAAAAGTGAAAACAATGGAAAAGATAGCAATTGAAATAAAAACATATTTTCTCGTCCGGTCAGTATACAAGAATTTCGACCTAGGAATAGAAGTATTTGTCTTTATCAATATATCATATAACACATATGTATATAGAGGTATACTGAGCGTAATCGGGTTGTTAATATAACGATAATGAGCATTCGCAATCTTGCGATACTCCTCTTGTTGTTGTGTAAATTTATTATTGGCAGTAAGTACTGAAATACGGATACAATTAAGCTTGTGTTTCTGTGAATTAGTGCTCTTACACATGGTCAGGCTTGACCCGACGGACACTCTATTAGCTAACATACACTAAATACCATTTTAAAAAGTATTAGGAGTAGATTTGTAAGAGGTAAAACTCTCATAATCTTTATCCATAAATAATGCATCCTAAGGGCAAACTACCATTTATTACCATTTTCTAATGATGGAGAAACTAACATAATACAAGAGGGACGTTTTTAACCAAACTAGACAAGCAAAAGATAAGAATTAGTAATATATTAATATAATATATTAATTTTTTATTATTTTTTTTTTTTTTTATTTTTTGTTTTTTTTTTAATACGCAACGTTATTCTTAATTTTATTAAATTGAGGCAGTCACAAATTTCATTTCGATAAGTTTTCTTTATTTTTATAAACTTTTATATCTATTTCTTGTTTCCCAAACAGATTTAAAAGAATCTAAATTTTATGCCGACATTATAACAGTACTGCATATATATATACTATTATACTAACTACAAATTTTGCATCATGCAAACCTTTGGGCACAAAGACGTGTTCAGATTTTTATAATTGGTGTGTGGAGCCAGCAGCTGGGCTAAAATAGAGGCTAGCTTTTTTAATAACATATGCATTATAATATATTCTTAATTTCTATGAGGGCTCGTCTCGCTAGAGACAGGTATATCAACTATCACTATAAGGTATTTATGCATTTCTGAGGCAATATCACATCAGGTTGCGGGCTGAGCATTCTTTTGCATCGCGCGCAGTCTATACAGAGTGTAACAAATCAATATACCATAGGTATAATGAAGGCTATCGGCCAGTCGGAAGGGGCTTAAACTCATGTTCTTTATATATTAAAGCAATAATACATGCGACAAGGCCTGCAAAAGATTTATCCTATAACCAAATGGTGGACTCTAGCCTTACACAGGAAGAGGCGTATTGGAAATGCTCCTCAGGTAAGGGGTTTTTGTGAGATACTATAGCACTCTGACAGGAAGTTAAGATAATCTCTCGCTGCAATACATTAACACAGCCCTGCAGATCTATCTTACTCGGGGTAAAACAGGCCTCCGGTATGTCGCAACAATTCCGTCGGATAATCCTCTAGATCATTTTCTAATAAGAGAACATAGCAAATACATACCAGCGATAATATAGCATTCCTAAATTTCATATAGAACGGAAATAGCTAGTGAAAGAATGCATTCAAAAATTTCCCCTGATTTATTTCTTTGAGAGGCACTGCGAACAAATACTTACTGTAATTAGCGTAAGTAGGTATTTGTACCCTCTAGCATTAGGTAACTTAAAAATATCCACATGGACTGCTTCAAACTTTTCGGTTTACTTCTTACAAGACACGTAATCAGGACTTATACCTGGTACCGTTTTATTTTTCCGACATGCTGAGCACGTGAGGACAAACTTTTATATTTTTATGCATGTGCTGAAACACAAATTCATTTTTAGCCAAGGAGGGTTTTATTCACCCTAAATGTCCTTTATTATGTATTCGCTGATTACTTTCTGCACACTATTTTCATCAGGACAAAGACGCGCGAATAGTTAAAAAGAGACATTCGACTTATTAATTCTATCTCCTCTTTTGTTATAGAAAGAATTTCTGTTTTATTAACTTCAAAGTTGTTTTCTCTTTCTTAGCCATCAGATCGCTAAGGTACTTTATCAGACTGTTGGTTTTGTCTAATTTATTCGAAGTCTAAATCTCGTTTCATTGGAAAAGTGCGAGACTCTAATCTCATATTATATTTGCATTATATTATATTTACGTTGAGGGTTGTTATTATTAATTATGTTAAGATTAAAATTGTGCCGCTTCAGTGCGACTGCTGTTTTCATTTCGAACAGACAGAATAGAAATAAAATAAATTTCTTAATCTGTCAATTTTTTTTTATATATACCTATATTAATGATATTATGTCGTAAGTCCAATGCGAAAATCACGAAGGTGCTCATTTGTAGTATTGAGGGAGAAGTTTATTTGTAGTATTGAGGAAGAAGTGTTTATTTGTAGTATTGAGGAAGAAGTGTTTATTTGTAGTATTGAGGAAGAAGTGTTTAATTGTTCCCGTGGGAAACATAAAATCCCGACTTTAGCCGCACAACGAACATTCATGTTTTCGGCTTTGAAAATTTGATGGCAAACTCTATTAATAACCTGTGCACATAAGTAAACACTACAAACTTGTGGTTTTGTCCTTGTTCTGATGATATGCACTACTTTCTAAAAAATGGAATAATTTTCTTAAAAGAAATTAAAAACATTCTTTTCAAGCTTATTATGGTACCACGAATCGAAATTTATTACGTTTTAAATTTTTAAATATGTAATACACATCAAAATTTATTACGTTTTAAATTTTTAAATGTGTAATACACATCAAAATTTATTATGTTTTAGAGACACGCTTAGACTAAAACTTGTATTATTGTGAACAAATACAAATAAAAATTATTACCTTTATAGAAATAAAATGTTTATATTATGTAAATATTTAAATATCAAATTGCTTTCAAATTCTTTCGCATATTAAGAATTATTTTGTAATATTTGTTTGAATTGGTGCAAATATTGTTCGGATGGAGGTATTAGAACTAAGTCAGAATCCTCTAACTTTAGTTCCAATTTTGTTTTCTTTTCGAAGCTTCAATTATACTGATGAGAATTAAGAGCACTTATGATGATATATATATATATATATATATATAATATATATACTATATATATATATATATATATATATATATATTATATAGATATATATAATATATATATTATATTTCTCTTCGTCAAAAATAACGCACCACAAGGGTAAGTGTCACTCGCAGGAACGGGAAGGCCCCTAACCCCATGAAACCCCACACCAACACAGACGACAGCATCAGTGTAACTATGTAACCACCCCGCAGAGAATTAGCTGCAGTATTGGGACCGTCACCGCGATAAATTTAGGAAAACATAAACCACGTAACTAGACCTGGGAGAGGTGGGAGTAGGTTATGTCGGGGGTATAATCGAGCGATGGGTCATTCACGTACAAAGCGAATCCGATAAACATGGAGAGGAAAGTGCGACAACTGTCAAGAGATCAGTGCGTGCATATGACAACACTCCTCGCCGAAGGACACGGGTACCGGACACTTTGGTCGACGGTTGGGTGTAGCGCACACAACGATTGCACGGGTTGTCCAACGGTACCAGGAAACCCTGACACATGATCGCCGGAGAGGACAAGGTAGGCCCAAGGCCACGACACCAGTGGAAGACCGATTTATACGTCTGCGTGCATTACGAGAGCGCCACACAACAACAGCACGACATCTGCAGATACAGCTGGCGGAGGTACACGTCACCAGGTTGAGTGACAATACAGTGTGTCGACGCCTTGCGTAATATAATTACCGGCCCCGGAGCCTGCCATAGATCCACCGCACACCCTGTCACATCGAAGGGTGTGACTGGATTCCCCCGAGAACACATCCATTGGACGGTCGATGATTGGGAAAAGGTGCTCTTTACGGACGAGTCAAGAGTGTCTCTGTACGCCTCGGACAGTCGTGCCAGAGCATACCGACGACCGACGGAGAGGTTCGCGCAATGCAATGTGCTGCAGGTGGATCGGTTATGGTCTAGGGAGGCTTCTCTTTAGCGGGGCCTACGGAGTTGCGCATCTTCGATGGAGGAACTATTACAGCCGTAAGGTATATCACAGACATTCTCGAACCATATGTCGTGCCATATGCCCCCTACATCGGTGACCCTTTCATCCTAATGCATGACTATGCAAGATCACACAAGGCCCAATGTG
Source organism: Trachelipus rathkii (assembly GCA_015478945.1). Classification (NCBI taxonomy): domain Eukaryota; kingdom Metazoa; phylum Arthropoda; class Malacostraca; order Isopoda; family Trachelipodidae; genus Trachelipus; species Trachelipus rathkii. Next base: position 7,446 of record JABUQX010003084.1, read on the forward strand.
TGAACGACTACCTTAGAACGGTTCAAATTACGGCGTTGGAGTGGCCAGCATATAG
>JABUQX010003084.1:12500-15000 GCA_015478945.1 Trachelipus rathkii
ACTAGGCAGTCGCCTACATTCCCTATAATATAATATGGCGCTGCCCATTACAATTATTCTCTAATTAATTACAATATTAAAGAATTTAACTGTACAAATAACCTTTTCTATTATTTATTGAACTTTACTGCGAATCATATCTTTATTAATCATAATTTTTATTACCCCTGTATAATTAATTTTAAAAAGTTAATACGGTTTGAGTAAATGATTTCAATTATTACTTTTCCTTCATTTTAAATGCTTTTTTTTTGTTAAAATTTCCCAAATTTTCATTTTTATTTTTTATTATTATTACTATTATTATTTTTTCTAGAAATTCGTTCGTTGTATTCCGTCTTATTTTAAATTTCTGAAAACGAAAATTACGAGGGTTCAAAGACTTTCTCCATTAGCAAACCCGTTGAGAAGGATTAAGTCGAGTTATTACCTAGAGATCCGAATTCATTGGTGAAGAAAATCCTACGAAAAAGGGTTTTTGTTTAAACTCAAAAATTTTTATCCACTGTGTGTTTTCTCTCTCTCTCTCTTCCCGTTTCGGATGCCGAAAGAAAGTATATGCGAAAGAACTTCTTTCATTTGAACAACAGATTAGGCCATCACCGGAGAAAGTATTTTGCTTATACAAGTAGAATATGTACAAATGGATTCTTGGTGCGAAAGATTTAATGAATGGATTTTTAAAGGACTAAAGCAAGAAACTGAAAATTCCCACAAGATTTGTATACATTAATATTTCGTTACAGAAACACAAAATTTTCATGACTTCATTGTTTAAAATATATATATATATATATATATATATATATATATATATATATATATATATATATATATATATATATATATATATATTATATATATATATATATTATTATATATATATATATTATATATATATAATGTTCTACCTTATGGCTTAAGCTATCCTGCCAATTTAATCCTAAATTCTTTAATTATTTAAACTCGAAATTAGAATTTTTCAGTTTTCTCTGAAATAATTAATAATTATTCTTGGTGATTTTAACGAAGTTAGTCCCAAATGGTCGACAGGGAAAATGATTGACAGGTCAAATGGTCGACATTTATTTAAAAAAAAAAAAAAAAAAAATCTTGGTTTATTTAAATTTTCTCAAGCAGAAGAACATTTTAATACTAACTTTACTAACTAACTAACAACATAACCTAACCTAACCTAACCTAACCTAACCTAACCTAACCTAACCTAACCTAACCTAACCTAACCTAACCTAACCTAACATAACCTAACCTAACAACATTAACTTAACCTAACTTCTAACCTACCTACTTAACCTAACTAACCTAACCTAACCTATCCTAATGCCTGTGGCGGGCTGTACAGGAATTTTTTTGATGTCATGTCGCCATTTGACCTGTCGACCATTTGGGCTAGTTCCTATTTCAACGTTTATCACCACTAATGGCTTTCCTCTAATTATCAAGATCCAACTGGTGAAATTGTTTACCACTTTTCTATCCAGAATGACCTCGAGCAGTTGGGGCAACTCCCTTTAATCGTATTCCTGATCGTCTTGAAGATGAATCCAACATTCTAGACCTTTCCCTAACCTCTAATTCTTCTCCTTATTCTGCTTCTCTCGGTTTCTCCGATTCCTTTCTTATCTCTGTATTCTGTTCTTCAAGTCTTCCACAGGAAAGACCTCCGCCTTTGGCGTGGAAACGTTTTTGTCACTTCGGTGCTGCTAACTAACTGGTCAGACCTGCCGTCGCATAGCTTTGAGTTTCAATGGAATGATTACTGCTTCCACCATGAGCGCACTATTAAGGTAATTCTCTCTAGCATATTCTTTCTCCTTCAACTAAACGTAACAAACCTTGTTTTAACTCTGTTTGTTCTCGTGTTATTCGCCACAGGGGGCGCTGCCTTCAGGAAGTAAAGTCGTCTTCAAACTTCGGAAACTCACTTAACTTATCTTTCATCCCGGAATCGTGAAAAATCTAATCTCCTTAACAATAAAAACTCTTTTCCCCCCTTAGTAAATGCAATAATCTCTCTAGTTCCTCCTCCTTACGTCCTTTCTGATATTGTGCAAAAAAAAAAAATGCTAACTAACTTTGTTTCCTAATCTTTCCCTTCTCTAGTATCTTTCAACTGAACTGCCCTTTTACCTTCCACTAAGCTGAACTATTCGCTCAAATCCATCTTAGACAATTCAGAAAACTCTCTCTCTCTTCTCTCTCTCTCTCTCTCTCTCTCTCTCTCTCTTCTCCTCTCTCTCCTCTCCTCCTCCCTCTCTCTCTCTCTCTTCTCTCTCTCTCTCTCTCTCTCTCTCTCTCTCTTACAACGGACACTGCTTTTCTGAACTCTCCAGTCTCACTCCTCCTCCAGTGAGAAGGGCTCTCTCCAACTCTATGACCTCAGACTTAACAGCTATGCTCAATCTTCCATGTACTCCTATGGTGAAGTCTGGAACACAAAACGTTTATCTATTTTCCAAACTACCTTTGCCTTTCACAC
>JABUQX010003084.1:25000-27500 GCA_015478945.1 Trachelipus rathkii
GAAGACAGTCAATTTTTCAGAAAGTGTCAAAATAGACCTCCGTCCTTTGTGATCTATTCTTGCGTCACAAATGACCCACTGGAGGCCTTAGAGTAGGCAAAATTTATTAAATATTTTTGGTGGTATTTGTTTTCTTTATATAAAGTTATACGAGCAATGAAATTCATATGAACGCCTTGATTAATGGTGTATATTTTCAAAGAGCTTTAAAAACTTTTTTTTTTCCTTTTTCTTTCTCTTCTTCTTCTTCTTCTTCTCTAACATTTGCTTAAGGAAGCGCAAATTCTCATCGCAATATAACTCCCAAAGTTTAAAAACACTTTTCCGAGCTATATAAGTATTTTTACTCCTATTATTACTCTTCTTATATATTATTATTGGATTGAAATGCAAATTAGATGTTTTAAAAACTCGTTATGAATACGTTATACGCGTTATACGAATTAAATGGCTTGATAATCGTCGAAAAAGCTTAACTCGTTTCGCCATTTTGAAATTCCGGTTTGAAATTCTTGGCGGGTGGATTGATTTTCCGCATCATGCCGCCCGTTTCACTTGTGTTTCGAATTAATTAATTTTCTTTTCATGTTTTATTACTTTTTTCATACGAACAAATGATAAAGGGGTAATAATCATTAGTATATATATATATATATATATATATATATATATATATATATATATATATATATATATATATATATATATATTTTAATTAATATATATATATATATATATATATATATATATTGCCGAAAATTTAGGCTAGGTTAGGTTAGAGTTTGGATAAGTTAGGAGACTAAATGTTCTAAAAAAGACCTTTTACGATTCATAATATAATTTTAACTTTCACCCAAATATTCACGTTCGGCCAAATGTCCCAGTACCATATATATATATATATATATATATATATATATATATATATATATATATATATATATATATATATATATATATATATATATATATATAAATATTTATATATATATATATATATATATATATATATATATATTAATGAAACTACTTGTACGTAGTGTTATATTTACTTGATATTTAAAGCCCTTGGAATATTAAACACTTAGAAAAGCTTTGCACTTTAATTACATATAAAAATATTTGAAAGAACTTTACAAAAATATATATATTAATAACTAGCTTTCACCTCGACGCGCGAGGTCTCTTCGAGTTATAGGAAATTACATATTGTGAAGTTCGAAGAAGGATCAATTTAGTTGGTTTATTTTCTTTATTATGCTTTCCATTGAAAGTTTGATGATTTTAAATATTCGTTAAGAATAAACTCTATTTTAACCTCACCAGGATTTTTGTTATAATTGTCGATGTTGCATATACAAAATGACTATAATCTTTCGGTGGCCTGTATGATTAATATTGGTCACGGAATTGAAGTTGTTCATGTTGGTGTGATGATTAAGAGTACGTCTGTGGTAGGTTAGAGCTGAGTTATTATTGTCAGTATTCAGATCATATGTGTGTTGATATTTTTTTCTCTGCCAGTCCATTGATTCTCCGATGTATAGGTAGTTGCATGTGCTTTGCACGGATGTGATAGATACTGCTTAGGAATTAGTTTTCCTTGTGTTAGGAGGTTTTAATATATGTTTTAAGGGTAATATTGTTCGGTTGAACTAAATGGATATTTTTTGGTAGTAAATTTTTAATTGAATGTATAGGTATATTTGGAATGGGCAAAAATGAAACATTTTCTTCTTTGTATTACAACAAGTATTACAATACCACTCAAAACAAAGAAGAAAATGTTTCATTTTTGCCCATTCTAAATATATATATATATATATATATATATATATATATATATATATATATATATATATCTAATAATAATATATATATATATATATATATAATAATAATATATATATATATATATATATATAATATATATATATATATATATATATATATATAAATATATATATATATATATATATATAATATATATATATATATATATATATTTTGAAAAATAAGAATAATATATATATAAATATATGTAGATAACAACCGACAACAATATATATATATAATATATTTTATATATATATATATATATATATAGTATATATATATATATATATATATTACATTCAATTAAAATTATACACAAAAATATCCGACAGTTTAATACAATTTAATATTACCATAAAAACATATTAAAACTAAGGAAAACGCCTACTTATTATCTATCTATTCCGTGCAACCTTTTGCTAACCCACCACATCGGAGAATCAATGAATAACGAAAGAAGATATCAGCTTACGAATACTGACAATAATGGCTCATTACAACCTACCGCAGATGGCCGCTCTTGTCATCACATCAACATGAACAACTTCATTCCGTGACCAGTATTAATATTACAACCACCGAAAAATTATGGAGTCGCTGTATATACAGCACCGAGGGTATAATATCCTGGTGAGGTTAAATGTATTACTATTGGCAGATATTT
>JABUQX010003084.1:35000-37049 GCA_015478945.1 Trachelipus rathkii
GTGTGTGTAATATTATTATTATTAATGTCTGTGTATTGGATGGATAATAACATTAGTGAGTGTCTGAAATTGTAGTATTATTATTATTATTTATTTATTTTTTTTTTCACTCCATTGTACTTGTTAATACCATCATGTGTTCTTCCTGTTGCATATAATCTTTCTTTCTTTAAAACCTCCATCTGTGCTCATTTGAAAGATTTGCGTTAAGGTTGGGAGAGCTTTTCTCTTTCTTTTTGATATGTTGTTAATTTTATTATTATGCCCCCTCCCCCTTTAAAAAAAAAATCTTGTTTTGAAAGAAACGTATTTTGTAAGCCTGAGAGAGAGAGAGAGAGAGAGAGAGAGAGAGAGAGAGAGAGAGAGAGAGAGAGAGAGAGAGAGAGAGAGAGAGAGAGAGAGAGAGAGAGAGAGAGAGAGAGCAAACTATATTATATACTAAATGAACACTGAAATAAATTAAGATTATTTTAAAAAATTCTTGAAAAATTAATTATTTCCAAAAAATTTATGGTCTAAAATTTTATGACTACTGAGTTAGATACGAGAATGCATTAAATAATTTAGTTAAATAAAAGTTAATAATATTTAATAAGTTAATTAAATAGATAGTTAAATTAATATTATTAGAAATTGATTGAATTACAAAAAAATTGAACCTATAAAAGAAAATTTCTAGGAAAGAAATTTTGCATATATTTTCTTTTAACTTGAAAAAACAAAACGAAAATTAGTTACCTAATTAAGGTATAAGTTTTGCCAAAATAAAATGAATGTCATTTAAAAGATAAATGAAATTAATAATAATAATTATTAATTAATAAAAATAAATTAATTAATATATTAAAAATGTTTTGTAATAACATTAAATTCTCTCAATAACAATAATGAAATAATTTGATGAGTGGAAGAATATATTGAAAATGATGTTAACATAAAATTTTTTGCAAATAATTCAGGAAATACTTATTTATACACTGTGAAAAAAGTATGTTTGAACTAAATATAAATATATTATCAAATAAGATATTTTTTAAAATATAATATTTATATTTAATATAAATCATTTATAAGGATGCTCATAAATGATAAAATCTATGTAAGATAAATAGGCAATTCATTTGTTATATTTATAATTAAAAAAAACATAATGAAAAGATTAGAAAATTTTACTAAACTGAGGTTTATTTTTGACAAGCTAATTATTATTATTATTGTTATTATTATTATTATTATTATTATTATTATTATTATTATTATTATTATCATTATTATTTTTAATATTATTATTATTATTCTCTCTCTCTCTCTCTCTCTCTCTCTCTCTCTCTCTCTCTCTCTCTCTCTCTCTCTCTCTCTCTCTCTCTCTCTCTCTCTCTCTCTCTCTCTCTCTCTCTCCAGCCCCATTCCGTCATTCTCCCTTTCCCCCACATTTTTTCTCCCTTTTCTTAATTATTTTTTTAAAAATAAAACGTAATTATTACGAAGTGCTTCTTTATGACTTTCATTTTTAATTCTAAACTCATTTAGACGACAAATTTTAGACCATTTGTCACGCTCATTATTATTATTATTATTATTATTATTATTATTATTATTATTATTATTATTATTATTATTATTATTATTATTATTATTATTATTATTATTATTCTTCTTCTTCTTCTTCTTCTTCTTCTTCTTCTTCTTCTTCTTCTTCTTCTTCTTCTTCTTCTTCTTCTTCTTCTTCTTCTTCTTCTTCTTCTTGCTCTCTTCTTCTTCCTCTTCTTCTTCTTCTTCTTCTTATTATTATTATTATTATTATTATTATTATTATTATTATTATTATTATTATTATTATTGTGTGTGTGTATTAATGTGTGTGTGTGTATTATTATTGCTAGTTGTTGGTTTTGTTCTGTTATTATTATTATTATTATTATTATTATTATTATTATTATTATTATTATTATTATTATTATTATTATTATTATTATTATTATTATTATTTCCTGGTTGTTGGTTTTGTTACGTGTTTTATTATTATTATTATTATTATTGGTAGTAGTA
>JABUQX010003085.1:0-27211 GCA_015478945.1 Trachelipus rathkii
ATGGGGAAAAGGAATACAGGACGCAGCTTCGATTTAATTTACGATTTAAACCACGTTCCTTCGGATGTTCTTCACAGTCGCTGTTTTCATCGATTTCTCAAAGGCATTTGATTTGGTTTCTCATCGAATTCTTTTATCAAAATTAGAAAAATATGGCATCGGTGGGTGCGCGTTGACTCTCTTGAGAAGCTATTTATGTGATCGAAGGAAATATGTGGAGGTTGATGCAAACAGTATCCATGATAAGAATTTTGGGAACTTACCTCCAGCAGGGTTCGTTCCTGGGAGCATGACCAACTTGACAATATATTTGGATTTTATTTAGCCTTCTTATCTGGATCTTAAAATGCACCAATTATCTGAGTTTCCATGCTTTGTTGAATTATCCATATATGGAGATAACATTTTTCGAAGTAACAAAGCCGGCATAGTTTATTTATATCCTGAAGATTCCGAAGTCCCCGACCTACGAAAAAAGTCTTTTTCTCGATCGGTCCCTCGGGATGCTTTTCATTTTTATATGCAATATCAGTTCGTGGCATGGCTGAAATGAGTGGGATTGAATACGCAACAATCTTTCAAAAGTTCTCTTAATAATCTTAAAACACTCCTCGCTAGGAACTCCAGCACACTCGGACATGTTATTGCCTTCGAATTAACTATAATAATCTTATTGAATTTACGATGTTGGACATTCGAGTTTTATGTTGGTGCAAAAATGGAGGATAATTTGGTGATTAATGAGAGATCTCAGGTGTCGACATTGTCACGAACCAGGAGGCGAATTGTATTACCCCGTTTACGTCAAACAATAGATTCATCGAAGTTTGGAGAACTTGCCATAATAGAGATCACTTGTAGAAGTACCTAAATATTATGTAATGTTATTTCATAAAGTCAAAAGCTAATACAAATTTTAAAATGTTCATGATAAAAAGAGAATGGAAAATAATGTGAAAACTTATCATTAGGAAGAATGAACCTCTAAAACGGTACAAATCATTTATTAAGTCATTAAGTCGCGGGAAGAAACAAGTAAAATAAATTCAATTAATTGCAGTAAAAAAAAATACATAAACTTGTAATTCCGTCTTGCAGTAAAAAAAAATAATAATAAGGAGTGGAGAAATAGAGGATAGGACTTAAGGTCATCATAAATGCATGATAGAATTTTTGAATGGGAATATTTAAAAAACCGAAAAAATTAGAAATTTAAAAAAATTCGAATGAAAATAAAAACCTGGCGTCATAAACATAAAAGAAAAAAAAAAATCTTAATACAAAACGCATCATTAACACTCTAGCCTCACTGTAAATATCAGACTAAAGCTCAGCTCCTAAGCCCTACACTGCCAACCTACATCTACCAGACTACTAATAAAGTATTACTACTGCCACTTACTATCTACCAAACTACTAATAAAGTATTACTTAATTCTAAACACAGTAATTTAAATAATTATATTTAAAAAAATAATTCAGGACTGTCGTTAGAGTCAATGGTCATTTGAAATCTGATCTGTTTAATTATAGAGCCAAATTTATGTGCAGGAATGAATTTCGCCTGGTGGTTCGAAGGTAAACTTTACTACTTTTACAGTAAAATAACAGAAAGAACACTAAACTGTTATTTCTTTTCTTTTTTTCTTTTTTGTTAACACCTCTTTGAAGGGTACGTCTCGGCTACACCGTCCGCCCAAACCTGGTTAAGGCATACACACTACACTCAACTCCCAAACTAGCTGATATTCCCTAGCTCCTTAATGCTTCTATAGCTAGTCCCTCGTCCAATTAGCAGTGATCTTTTTGATAGGCATTACTAGAGAGGTTTACATCGCTCCAAGTGACCTCCCACTACCACGGGCACTCAACCTCACACCTCCCTCCTCTCTCCACACCTCTCTGATGGTAATCGTAATCCTGATATTTTAATTTCTTTCTCCTTTCGTAGAGGGCCAAATTTTCACACGATGGGACACCTACCGGTCTATTCGTTGACATGTTCTGTTGTTTATTGACTAATACAATAGTCCGGTCATTACGGGTGTACAGGAAGGGTAGGTCGTGGGGATGGCCAAGAGGGGGAGCATAGTGGAGGAGGAGGGGGGATATGTGCAGGGGAGCTAGGCGATGGCTGGAGGTTTGTAGAACCAACCATTTATAGAGTACTATATTATATAGTTGCAATAGTCTGTAAGTGAATGAGCTTGGCATATGTAATTGTCTTTCTGTATATATTCCCATACGTAGCATAGTCTTACATCCGGATAAATGTGGGGCACAGTCTCCGCGTCTTTTTCACACATCCTACATCATCAGCAATGACTCCTCATGTCTTTGAACCAATTGGTTCTTAAGCACCAATCCTGAGCTTTAATCAGCGTTCTCGTCATCATTTATTTTTAAAAATCCCCTCGCAATGTTCCTATCGATTTTTCTTGCTTATAAAGGTCCTTGTTTGGAGAAACCTAAGAAAAGAACTCGAAAATTCCCATCTAAATCATTACTCGTACTAACTAGCGTATTGAATGAATTTTAACGAATTCAGACACTAACACAGAAGCTCTAATTTAGATGAGAATATCGGTTCAACAAAAAATTATTCTAATGGTTAGACAAAGAAAAGGCCAGTTCCCTACATAAATGCTGAAAAGGGAAAGAATTGGCTCCTTTTCCTCTATAATATTTCTGCATCCTATATTTCTTTTTTGTGTTCATCTATAATGTGGCATTCCATACCTCCTCATTTCCGGGTGTATATACGGGTGTGCACTGGGTTTTGTAAGATATTTGTGTGTTAACTGACGATTTTCCTTGTTGTTGTGTCTAGAGTATTTATTTCATGCTGGTACCGTCTATAATTCCAAACTATCTCATTACTGGCATTGCCAATACCTTAATTGCTCTATTTTGTTTTTTGGTTAATTCACTTTTAATATTCTTCTTCACTCTGAGGTATTCCTTTTAATCTCTCTTTCATAATTTGTTCATCCGTCTGACTCCTCTACTCCAAGGCTATTGTAAGTTCTCTGTTCCAGTTTCTTTCGATTGTCCATGTTATTAATATGAGTTTCAGCATGTCTTCTACCTTCTGTTTCATAACTATGAACGCACACTTTCCAATCCAAAATCCATTCATATCCAATGAAAAATCACTGACCACCTCTTACTGCCCTCTCTGCCTCTCCTCTCTACGCTGTGGCATACAACTTTTAATCGTCCATGTAGAAAGATGAGAGATGTCTTTTCTTTCTTCTCGTTCTTTATGTATCGTACCCATCTCTAATTGTTGATCAGTGTATTAAAGTGGTTGAGGGCTAAATACAATACAGGGGGACAGGAGTCTCCTTGAAAAATCGCCTCTTTTTCAACTTACATTTTTATTTCATAATTCCTTTCTCGTGTGGTAGCTTTAAATTAATTTCACATTCCATACCCCTTCCATGAAATTTTGATTTTTCATCAACCTTGTAGATGCTCATATTTCTCAGCCACGAATGGTAACACTATCATAAGCTTCCGTAATCTATCCACGTCATCATAGATTTTCCCTCAGCTATTCAATTATCTATTTATTTATATAGTGTTCTTTTGTACCATGAGGTATCTACCAGCCCTTTTGTCTTCATAATGATGTTGTTTCCTTACATGTTGTAAACCTTCTGCAGAACTCCTGTTAAACTATATGATGGGAAGGCAATGGTTATACGGTATACTGCAGGTCTTGTTTCTTCTTTTTGGAATAAGTTGTTCAACCAGTTATGAACCAATGCGGGATGTCTACTCTTCCATCCATTATGTTTAAGCATTCTGTTAGGGGCTTGATTAATGATGTTATTTTTTTAGCCATATGTTCTGAACCTTGTCCATTCCAGGTGCCTTCCAATTATTATCTCTTGATTACATCCTTACTTCTTAAACTAATTCTGAGAGTTCATATTTCTAATAGAGGTTATTCTGGGTTATTTAATATTCTCAACCATTCGATCTATATTATGCGACACATGTTTCCAAATATATTTTCCAAAATCTTCGACCTCCTCTGTTTGGGTGCAGTCAGCACTGGTACTGTAATTTCGTAATTCCTATAAAATTTACCTTGAAATCTTCTTGTAACAGTTTGTTTCTTTTGTTCTTTCCGCGCATTCGACCTTTCTAATCCTTTCCTGTGCGTAAAGATATATTTTCTTCTTACAAGTCGTGTGTTAATTATCTCCGATCTAATTCTTCTCTATTTACAAATTTTGTTCTTTCTCTTTGTTGCTTCAAATATATTCTCCCCATTCTGTAACATGTGTGAGGCATCCAATCTTTCGAAGAGTATTTTCATTCGTAAGTCTAAATCTCCATGGTGGGCATCATAATTCTCCTTCCTATATTTGGATTAATTTTTTCTTACTTTAACAGTAAACTCCCCATTGTTTCTGCTACTGCTCTTGATGTAGCTAATAGAGTCTGTTCAGCTCTGTCAGACTACAATTTGGTGGTATCAGCGCTGGCGAATACTGCTGTTGCACTTGCAGTAAACTTTGTTCAAATTAACCAGTTTTTAATCTTTCTTACTTGTTCTCGCTTTTCAATACCCTGCACCCTATCCTCTTCACGGTAGTTAGCTATTTGTTCAACAATGTTAATCAATCTGCTTTTCTCTCTTGTCACCATTGGTGTTTACATCATTAATGGTCTTTCATTCAAACTCTGTCATGTCCTGATACCAGCTCAATTATCCATAGTCTGAACCCTATCTGTTAGTCATTATATCTTTGGACCTGTTCCGCTCTATCCATGGTAGGTACGCAGTCAATGTCCTATCCTTAATTCCGCCTCGTTGTTGTAATCGACTGTGATCCATTTCTCTCCATTGAGTAAGTACTCTCATCATGCCAATTGCAGTTTTTTTGCATCTTCATTTGCAATTTCTCTTTATGCCTCTTCTCTAGCAGCTTCCCTTTCTGCTGCTTCTCTATTTCTATCCTGTATTCTTTGGTCAATGCTCACTCGATGTTTGGACTCTATGGGCAGTTCTCATAATCCTCTTCACATGAATCTCACCCTCCCGTCCCGGCATCCCTTCCTGACTAGTTTTTTCTTCTAATAATTTTGCTTTGTACTTTTTAATTCTTGAATCTAGTTCCGTTCATTCTAATCATTCTCATAATTTCAAAGCCCTTTCTTTAATATTTTCTATATCCTCCGCTGTTGCGAAGTCCTTCAATCTTTCCTACACACGCACTCCTTTCCTTTAATATAATTGAGTATACAATGTTTCTGTTTCATCATTGCCCTTATATCAGCATTTTTGAACTTTTTTAAATCTATAAATTAATAATTTGCACTTAATTCTGTATTTTCAACCACTACTTCCCAGAATTCACTCTTTACTTTCTTAAGTGGAATGAATTCGCCAATGTATTAGCTTTCCATAAGGTACTCGTTGCTTCAAAGTTCCAGCTCCATCTCCACCGCTGAATCATCTGATCTTTTTTCTTCATTTCGATGTTCTAAAAATTTCAACTTCCTTTGCATAATTTTCCATTTCAGCTTGTTATTTGGGTCTTACCCCTAAGGCTTACATTGTGCTATGCTGTTAAAATCTAAGTGTCCGGGAAACTTTCTCAATTGGCTCCCTATCTACTTACCTACCCCGCTTCAATAACATTTCTCCGCATCTCTACCAAGAATCGCCTTTGGGGAATATGTGTCTTGATAAAAAGGAAAACCAATAAATTTCATGTTTTTCCTCCACTGACCAGTCCGTTTTTTCTGCTCCCCTTTTATTAAGGGTATAGTATCTGCGGTTCTGGTGTTCTTCAGATGTACCGGGGCCAGCCTCAGGCGAGCCAAACAACACATCTTGTGGAGGTCGAGTCCTGCTGGATTGGGCTCTTATCGGGACATTTTGTGTCCTCGCTTTTGGTAGGAGAGATCGCGTATCGCAACAAGGCGTCCGGTCCCCTCATATCTCTCCTGTGTAGAGAGGGCCGCACCGTGGTCCCGATCCCCCCAAAACTATTTCTCTTTCATCTTCCATGGTTAAGACCATTTTCGTACTGTGTCGCTCCACAACACCTGCCGAAACCGAATGATCTTCCTTTCCCCAAATATGGTGATAGAAAAGCCATCCCTCCGCCCAAATATTGCGGAGAACTCCCCCACCAACGATAAGGTCAGTTACTCCGGGGGGTTCGAATGTGGGTTTCTAAATGAGGTTTATGATTAAAACTTTTATCACAGGTAAGACACTTAATGTTTTCACTCCTGTGGGTTCGAATGTCGAGTTAAATAATCTTTGTGATAAAACTTTTAATCACCGTAAGAACACTTAAATGTTTCCCCCCGATGGTTCCGAAATTGGGTTTCTAAGGGTTTCCTAAAACTTTATCACAGTAAGAACACGTATGGTTTTTCACCCCGTGTGGGTTCGAAGTGGATCTAAATCTGTACGAATAAAACTTTAATTCAAGTAGCGAAACACTAAATGGTTTCACCCGTGTGGGTTCGAAAGTGAACTCTTAAACTACTTTTTAATCCTAAAAAGCTTTTATCACAGTAAGGACACTTAATGGTTTTTCACCCGTGGGTTCGAATGGGTTTTCAAATGCTTGCGATAAACTTTATCACAGTAAGATACACCATATGGTTTTCACACCCGAGTGGGTTGAAGGTGAACTCTAAATACTTTATCAGTAAAACTTTTTATCAACAGTAAGGAACACTTAATGGTTTTCACCCGTGGGTTCGAAGGTATATCATTAAACTACTTTATACCGAAAACTTTTATCACAGTAAGAACACTTAATGGTGTTTTCTCCCGTGTTGGTGGAGATGTGGTTTTTAAATTACGTTCGATTAAAACTTTTAATCAACAGTAAGAACACTTAATGTTTTTCACCCCGTGTGGGTTCGAAGGTGAAATCTTAAAGCTACTTACACTAAAACTTTACAAGTAAGACACTTAATGGTTTTTTCACGACCGGGTGGTTCGAAGTGGGTTAAATGATGTTTTATTAAAGACGTTTCTTCACAGTAAAGAATTAATGTTTTCCGCCGTGTTTTTCGAGTGGCTTCATAGACAAAATTTCCATGGGTAAGACGCCTTCTGCTTCAACTTTAAACTGAAAAATTAAATAAAAAACAAAATAATTAATAAAAAGCATTAAAAGGAATAAACAAAAGTTGTGGAAAGAGGAAAGAATAAGTTTAAAATTTAAAAAAAAATATATATAACTTTAATTCACTTTCATTACTATTTTAGCCAGCTAAATAAATTTGAATCATTAGTTATGACTAATTGGTACCATAAAAATTGCTTGTTCGTGTTTTCATGAAAAAAATCATTTTTTCAATTTTTTTTTCGTTTTTTTGTTTTTTTCGTTTTGTTTTTTAATGTATTGTTTAAAATAAATGTTGATATTATATTTCACTTGAGTATTTTATTTTCAATATAAGGATACTTGAAATTAAACAAATATTCCATTATGATTTATAAAATAGCAGAACTACCTTTCTCTAATATTTTATCAATTGTTTTCGTTACAATTCAGTGTTGTGCCTGCAGACTGCTTGTTGTAGCGCTTCTAACTTACTAAAACTAGAATTGTACGTTTGTTATCATATATCTAGATCAATATATAATTTACTTTAAATATTAAGTAATATATTATATAGAATGAGGTCTGAACTGACAAAACTCAAAAGTGACTTAAAGGATGCAAATTGAAATAATAAAAATATTGAAATTAATTATACGCAAGATGAAATAAGATGATGAGTGAATGACTGATTTAAATATTGGCTTTGGAATACTCAACTTGTGATTCACTATCACTAGCCTCCACTCCCCAGACCCCAAGTCACTACGAGGTTCTGACACCTGTCTGTGACTACTGTCCAAGCTTTATCATTGGCTCGCATCAGCATGATCAGCCACTTTACATTTTGATATATACTGAATAAGTCTGAATCTCAGACGTATAAGATCGTGTGAGAAGACAGTGTTGAAGGGGCCGGGCAGTCAACAGACTTTAAGCTAGCTGCCTTGAGCATAATCATCTCTCTCATTGGCAATTTTCAGAAATTCCCTAAGTCTAGATATGACACTAATAGCTATTTTTTGCAATTCTACACAGGCATAAGTTATATTTTTATGCGGAGCCTTTTGCAACCTTTATCTCCTTAAAAGTACAGCACGCGACTTTTTGCATGTGCATTCTCACAAATTCTTGATGTAAAAATAGATAAAAAGTTACTGAAAGCTGAAACAGAGTAAAGAAACATTAATGAAGCCACAAACAAAATATTATGACATATCAATATTCAGAACTAAAATAAAAATAGGAAAACTCAACCAAGCCTAAATCACTCAGGGGCTTCCAACTTGTAGGAAATTGGAACAAAAAATGTCCAAATTTATAATATTTTGCCTAAAATTAATAATAAATTGTTAAAAAATGTGAAGAATAGTTCTAGAGATTAAAAAAAAAGGACATTTTAATCCACACTTGATTACTATTTTAGTCAGCTAAAAAATTTAAATATTAGTTGCGTCCCTGCGAACAAATTTTGACTCATAATTTGTGAAATAAAAAGTTATAGCGTTTTTGAACCTGAATATGAAAGGAATAACGTCATTAAAACAATGACGTCAAATCAGAAATAATCGCTCATAATCTGAAAAACAAGAAAATTTTTATGACTCCCGAGAGAGGCTATGCCAAGCTAGCACGAACGTCGACTCCGAGTGCTTTTTGTAATACAAAAATTGTTACTGACAAATGCACTTCACCAATCTTTATACTATGATTTCAATCATAACTTATCAACAAAATCATTAAACCAGAATTTTAATAACGTGCGCCGAAACGCATCTATTACTAATATAGTTTTTCTCTAGAATAAGTACTTCTTGTTGATATTTTATTAAAATATTGCAAAATAAATAAATAGTAATAAAAAGAATAATGGTAAAATAATAAGATAATAATAAAATAATAATAAAATAATAATAAATAATCTACTCAACTGAAGCAAAAAATCTAAAATATCTTATATACGAGTAAAATCTACTTTGTTAGATTTATTAATTTTGCATCATTTAATTAAAATATTAAATCCATTTTAACGTTTAAAAGTACTATAAGTCTCCTCCCTCTTTAATATTATCAATGAGCTGATCGTCGTCCACTTCCTCATTAAACTCAGGAAGGAATAATTAATATCACGAGACAGAATTACAAGAGGTTTTAAAAAACGGTTCAACGTTGCTGCTGTTGGGATAAGTTTAATGTGTTGTCCTGGGGTATGTATTGTTTGGTATGCGAACTAGGGTATTTGGGAATTGAATGTCTTTAGAGAGAGATAGGAGTCTGAGGGTGGTTTGGGATAGTGCTGATATGTTAAGAGTATCATAGGCCTTGGGATTTTTTTTTCTTTTGTGTGCAGGGGTTGTTGTAATGTTGAGCAGAGTTGTTGTTGTAAGAGGGATAAATGAAAGTCCTTTAAGACAGTTTGGTCATGTGGAAAGGAAGATTGATAGTGGTTAAGCGGATGTATAGGGTGAGTGTGCTGGGAACGACCGGCTGGGAGACCGAAAAGAAAATGTGGATTGAGTTAACAAAGGAATGTCTAAGAAGGAATTGAGTTTGGGCAAGCCACGATTAAAAAAGGTTCATAAGAGGAGTGAAATGGCGTGCGTTTGTGAGGGTAGTTTGGACTGCCAGGATAACCACATTGACGAATACACAAGTGAGGTCCGTCGCGGTCTCGTGAAGCCTCGGGTATTTTCTGATTGCAACATCTCCTGGGGATATAAAGAACGGTAAAGGGGGGTGGCGGGGTTTTTTTTAGACATGCGTCATGTTCGTCTACTACTACTATCTGACATAAAAACGATAAATTAATAATAATATAATAATAAAATTACATATACAGGGTCCAGCAGCCAACCGACAGTTGAGTGGGATAGAGGGGGTATGGCAGTGGAGGGGAGAGTTGGTCTCATCGGCTCACACCACCGGTATCAACCATCACTTCTAAATTGATATGAATTTAACCATTCAAACATGCAATGATCACATTTAAATTTTTACCGTTTGACTTCGAATGAAGTTCCAACCATCTTTTTCATGATGTTTCAAAATGTTTCATGATTTGGTTCTTTTTTCTTGACGACTGAGGTTCGTTTAAAGGCTTTACTTTGGGTCGTCACCTCTCCTCATGGTCACATCACTAAGTACGAACAGAATAATTTAAGAAAGAAAATACTTCACTTAAACCAATAACATATAATATTTTTCAATTTTTTATTTGTAAAAGCATTTTAATAAAAATGAAATTCAAAAATTAAAACTCAACTGAAATTAATAAATCTACTACCAACCAATAATATATAATAAATAAAATAACAAAATAAATAATATAATAAAATAATAAATGAATAATAATAATAATAATAAAAATAAAATAAGAATAATAATAAATAATAAATAATAATAATAATAATAAATAATAATAATATATAATAATAATTAATGTGAAACCAACCAAGATGAAAAATCTATTTATTGTATAAATCAATCAATAATGATTTATATAATGATAATAAATATTAATTTCCTCTACATTTTATTTATTAGTTAAAGTAAACCTGCCAAAGCTTTTTTTCTAAGGTCTTCAATGGTAGCAGAAGCAACAATGATGAAATTACCTCCCAGTTTAATGGTGCGCCTTTCTTTGCGTTCATATTCTTTAAACACTCATCCTCCAGGCAACATATACTCGACCACTATCACTATCACATATCATGATACACATACCTAAAAGTACACAAACCCCTCTTCAAGACATACAGCTACAGACATCCCTACTACCATATCCGTGTGTGTGTGGGAGAAAGTTACCCACATCGTATTTCCTGCGTGTCGTAGAAGGCACTAATGGACGGGTAATAGGTGGCTGCCCACTACCGACACTATCTCTTGGCTGGAATGCTGATGCAAGCCTCGGAATGTAGGATCGCCGTACGGCCTTCATATTTCGGCGAAAATGTAGAAGTCGTTATGGGTAACACTGAATGTCAGAGAAATAAAGGTTGAGGAGAAGAGGAGATTGATGGATGTATTTAGAAAGGCAAATTTTGATTTGCTCGCTGTACTGAAACAAAGATGAAAGGAATGGTGAAAATGAGTGGTGTGGTGGAAATGAATTGTGCTTGTGTGGAAGGAATGAGAGGGGGATAGAAGATGCATCTGATGAGTGACTTGTTGTAGAGACCTATGGTAGATTTGTTTTGACTGCTAGAAGTCTAAGGTTAAATTTAAGTTGAAAAAAGGTCAAAATTTGGTGTGTTGCGACATCAATGTCCATACTGAGGAAACGTGAAGAGAGTAATTTTTGGATAATCGAAGATGTGTTGGATGACGTGAGTAGGAGCTCAGATTGATTGTGTTGACTAAATGGTTGGATAGGTATCAAAAAAGGGAGGTATAACAGGGTGGTTTTGGGGTGTCGGGAAAAATGAGAATGGTAGAAAGGATTGATTCTGTGAGGAAGAGGTACGTGTGTAAGTAATGACTTTCTTTAAGCACAAGAGTATCCTTAAGTATACTTAGGTTGGTGTAGGTAGAGATGTATCGAAGTTGAAAAGTAGTGATTGATGTTGTGCTGTGAAGTAAGGAGATGTTGAGAAGTAAGTGTGGATGTTAAACTCAGTGAGGGTTAGGAATGGATTATCGGATCATTATTGTTCTATATAAAATTAAGTTAGTAGGGGCTTGGATGGAGATACGGAAGTAAATGGGTAAAATTAAGACTGAGAAGTTAAGAGAATAAGGATAAGTAATGTAAGAGCGCTCGCTAAGTATGCATGTGATTTGACAGTGTGAAACTGAACAAAATCTGGACAAATACGGAATCAATTGTTAGCAGGCAAAAGAAATAATGTGGAGCTAAAGTAGGAAGTACGAATGTTAAACAGTGAGCTGTGGAATAAAGAGGTGATGCAAGCGTTAAAAATAAAACAAGAAGCGTGGTTGAAGCATGTACTAAAAGCAAATGATGAAGTTTAAAAGATGCTTGGGTATATAAGGAGGAAAAGAAAATACTAAAAAGGTGCCATCACGTAGGAGAAAAGAACGAGGTAAATGAAGTTATGAACAGTTTGAAGGAGGATGAATGGGACATACAAGGGAAAGAACTCTCTGGAAGGAACGCGGAAAGGTTAGAAGAGAATAAGGGAACCTCTAAAATATGAATAGGAGGTGCTTTTGTAGACTGATGAAAGTGGATTGTGAAAGGTGTGGAAGAACACTTCGAAAATCGGCAGTATATTGGCATACTGAAAGTGATAGTGATTGTGGTTTGTGGGCAGAAGGAATAGTATTTTGGGGAGAGGTATTAGCAATTAGTAAGGAGGAGGTGAGAAAGTTGAAGAATGGTAAATCTGCAGGTTAGATGAAATTACTGGTGAAATATTCAAGAATGGAGGCGAGATGGGATTGATTGGATTGGAATTTGTAATAAAGTGTTTATGGAGGTATAGTTCCGAAGGATGGAGGAAAACTAATAGTACCCTTACATAGAGGTAAGGGAAATAAGGGAACTGTAGAAAATATAGGGAATAAGTTTATTAAGTGTTGGTAGAAAGATATTTCTGGTATTTTGTCGAAAGAGTGCGACGAGTGACTGAAGACTGATTAATGAAGAACAAGGTGCGTTAGGAGTGTAGAGGATGTTGGATCAAATTTTTACATTGAAAATTAAAATGAGGGAGAAGAATAAATGTATCTAGTTTTATGGATTTGCAAACAGCGTTGAAGGGTAAAGGGAGAGCTTTAGCAGGTGGTAGTGGTAGGGCTTCTTGAATGGATCAAAAAGTAGGAGGTCAGTGAGGCCGGTGTAAGAGAAAATGGTGTCAATGGTGTTAGTTTAGTATTAATAGCGAGTGAGACAGGGTTGTGTTCGTTATTCAATGTGTATATAGGATGGGGTTATGAAAGAATTAGAGGTCAGGGTGACGAAATGGTGTTAGAATGATGGAGAAATGGAGAATGGACTAAAGAGTTTTATATGCGAGACATGGTCTTGTGGCGAATCTGAGAAGTTTGAGAAAGGTAGAGAGATTGGCAGGTGTGTATAAAGGAGGTTTGAAGTTAAACGAATAAGTAGTAAGTTATGGGTTGTGAGTGAGGATAGCCCTCAGTGTGAATTTATGTTAGTGGTAATTGCAACATGTGTTGAGTTTAAATATTTCGGATATGTTGGATGAAGGAACGATGACTGCAGAGTGTAGTAGGGAAAGTGTGAATGGAAGGTGGCGGTGCAATTAAATCGTTGGGAATGAAAGAGACTAAGTCTGAGTGCGCTAGGGTCTTCATGAAGGTATATTATTACCTGTGTTATGTATAATAGTGAGACTGTCTGGAATAAGAAGTATAATCTAAAAGTTCAATGTGTTCAATGACAATCTTATGGGCGTGTTAAGTGTGAAAAAAATTAATAAAAGAGAAATACAAGCGTATTAGGAAGAGTTGTGGGTGAAGAAAGGTAAAGCGACGAGCGAAGTAATTGAAAGATTGTTGAATGGTTGGTCATGTGAAGAGAAATGAATAGCGTTGGTGTAAGCGATGGCTATAGTGATAGTGTGTTGGAACCGACCGCTAGAGACCGAAGCAAAAAGGGGATTGATCAGTAAATGAATCTTGCAGGAGAGAAATGTGAAATTTGCAGAGCGAGAAGAAAGTGCATGATAGGAGAGGGTGGGGTGTTGTAAGGGGTATGGTTGTGCGCCACGCTGGGCCAGGGATGAACCTACACTTGAGCGATTTAACCATAGTGTGATCCTCGCGTCCATGAAGCGCTAGGTGGAATTTTCTGATGGACGATTCTTACTAATCTAAGTACAGAGGGGGCTAAGGCTGGCTTTCTTTCGACTTTTGTCATATCTTCTACTGCTTTTTCTTTTTCCGATGCTTGTCACGCACCCTACTCCCAGTCTTGGAAACAAAAAGAAGATGAAGAAGAAAAGAGAAAGTAAGAAGGAGGGAGTTACAGTCTAAACCTAAAGGAAGAAAGAATCAGAAAATTTGATGACACTAAAAAATAGATCAGAAAGATGGTGGATGTTATAGAGAAGAATAAAGACGTAACTCCATGGCTTAGAGCTATACTGGGTTAAACTATATCAGGGAAAGGTGTTTGAAGCAAATACAGGTTTGAACTATGAAGAAAATGCTTTCTCCGAGACAAAATAAATAAAAAAAAGTAATAACTTCCACCAAAAAAAATATTCAAAATCGCTTGATTCCCTCTCATTGCTGATTTCAAAAGGGACTTACCTTGAAACAGAAGTTACCCTTGTAACTTGGAAACTAAAGTCACACAAAATTTTTATCACAATAGTGATAGAATAATAATTTATTTCGAAACCCCATTACTTTTAGCCTCTTTAGGAGGTTTTAAATAAACCTTTATCTCTATCCTTCCCTTGTAAATACGCAGTTTTTACGTCCAATGTTTTGTATTCCCAACCACAATGATTTATTATCCCTAGTGTTACTTTAAGTACTTCCGCCGAACAAGTTGGGGTGTCATTCAAGTTATCCTATTTTTGCTTCAAATCTTCTAGCCACAAGTCTAGCTTTAAAATTGCTTAGACCATTTTTCAATTTTTCAGTTATTATACACCTGGTAGAAACTATTTTATGCCCTTCTCTTCATACTTCCTCATAAACTTTATTATCCTGCTAACGTTTTAATTCTTCAGCTTTGCTGCCGTTACTTTTTCATCATTTACGTTTATCAACAGTATTTCATTCACCCTTCGTAATTTTGAAAAATTCTTTATGATTCCCTCAAATCCAACCATGTTTTTTCCCCTTTATTCATGCTTTTTCTATTCACTTTTTAACACTATTTATATCTAACTTATTTCATTTTATTTTATTGATGTACTATATGAATGTGTGATTTTTAAATGTTTCCTTTATGATTTATACAACTCAATTTAGAATTCGCACTCAGAACTATTTATATTAAATAAATATATTTTATTATTTTCATATGTTTAATTATTAATGACAGTGTAATTTTTTAAATGACTATACTTTACTTTTCTGATTAACATAAACTCATAGTCCACACTTATATATATAAAATATTAGTATATTTATATATAAACATCTTAAATAGATTTTAAATTTTGTGAATGCGGTAAGAGTATTGTGTCTTTTGAAAATATAGCTTAACCTTTCTCATTAGTACATAAATAATTATATATATTATGTGAATAATGTAAAAGTCTTGTCGTGTAAATAGAGTAACAGTAAGAACCTACAAGATAAGATGTATATTTTTTAATGAAATATATACGAAAGATAATGTGATCTTTTTAAGCATTTACTTATCTCCATAGATCAGCATCCTCCTCACAAAGAGCGCACAAGCAATCCCCAAAGCTAGGGTGTTTGTTAAAAATTTTCCAAGTACCACCTTTTTATGATTAATGAATTTGATGAGTCCAATATTTAAATCGTGTCTTTTTTCCCTATAATGTTGTTGCGTCATCTTAAATATTGTATTGAAAGTATTTGTGAATAGTAATTTACGTACTAGTAGCAACGTCAACGGGCTGCTATCATTAGCTAATAATTTCATTAAAATATTTTTATGTGTGAAATAATTCAAAGTATCAATTTAAATTTCTTTTATATTTATAATTTCAATGTTTAAGAACATTAGTATGGCTTATTAAGAGCATTAGTCCTTTGGCCTTGTGTGATTTACACCTCTATTCAGTCCCGCACAAATTCAATCGAACATTTATAATAATTTTTAGATCTTTTCACCTTTTAAGAAAATTGTTTAAACAAGTTTTAATGCTTTTATTTTTACGAGTTGGGACATGCGTGTTGAATTATGCGTAATAAATATTTTTCGTCACACACATACACAAAGACACAAACATACATACAACAACATTCATTATATATAAGTTTTAATACCTTTTCCAATGTTTAGCGCAATCGTGAATAATACATCCTAGAGGACTCTCCTCTCCTTTCTTGGAATCATTTAAATCCCACTCAGGGCAACATGTTCCATATACATCAGATAATGAATTATTGTTGTGTGCACTTTCCCTTATATAAGTATTTTACCACAAGGTAGGTGTAATCTTACCATTTTGAGTGAACTCTTTATTTCTTTTCTATGGACCGCTTCATTCTGTAGGGTTTCGTTCTATAGTTTTGTCTAAAATAAATTAAATTATAGTTTTCATCGTCATAAACTATAAGGAATTAAGAAGTTTTTTTCTCCCTTTTAATTTTGTTAATTTGAATTGCAATCATGGTATAATACGGGAGTAATCTTAGACTTCCTTTCTGATTACACTGGCATAATCACACTCCCAGAACTTATTATTATTATTATGTTTTGTCATTTTATGAGTCGTTGAAAAGAATAAGGGAACGTAAAGGAGAGTGTTATGGTGATTTGATTAAGGTGTAACACAACATATTGTTCATTTTTTTGGCTTGAAGAGCATCTTAGGTGAGCAAGGATAATCGGCCCATGTTAAGATCAACTCAGAAGAGATATTGGAATCACGCCAAAATAGTATGTTTTATATTAATAGTGGGAATTCCATAGTCTTGAACAATGTACGGGAAGAATATCTTGTGTCGCTCAATTATCCTCCTTAAGCTTTTATACGATAACGGTGGTTGTGATTTTGTATTTCACATCTCATTCGCCTTTTCAACAAATCAATCATAACATTATATCCCTTTACAAATTTTAATATTAAACCTATAAAAAATTATTTATCAGGGATGTTATTATCTTGTAGCTATTGTAAGAGAGTTATTTTTATTTCTTGACTATTTTGACAATTTAATATTTGCAAGCTGTCGAAAAGTGGCAGAATGGAATCACTTTCCACATAGACTCCAATTATCCATTCTAGAATCACACTTAAATAATATGTTAAATTAATATTTTTATTAGATAATTAGCATAAGCATTTAGTACTGCTATTTATATTTCAAGCTTCTTTTTGCAGAAAATTATACAATTCTTTCACATTAAGCTTCATAACTTAAATTATTAATTACAGAATATTAAATTATTATTTATTAATTAAATTTATTTTAATATTTTTGAATGCGAATAAAATCATTTTCTAAATTGTTATCAGGGGAAAAGTTGTGCTTTTAAGGTGAATAACCTTATAACAAACTGATTTTCTATCCAACTGAGCTTTCAAATGGAGCCACAGAACTCTACACAGAGGATACCAATGTCATATTAATTGAAATCTTGAATAAAGAAAGCACGAATTTCTTGCTCTTTGCCCAAAAGTGTGTGTTCATCCAGTTAGCCAGATGAAGGATGTATTGCCTTTTATTAGTGGTGATTCTTTTTCCTATCTGAATTAATATTAGATAGATTTACTGAGTGAAAAAAAGCAAAATTAGGGCCATGGCTAAAACTTTGTGATATAAATCAATGTAACTCTTTATGCTAAATCATAATTATCAGAAAATTATTAATATTGTTCATCTAATACAATTAATATAATTTCATTTACTAATTATTAATTATTATTTTATCTAAATATATTTATTTTATTACAATTAATTATTTGCTCAAACAGAAGGTTATTATTTTATTTATTCGAGAGCATTGTCATATTAAATTTGTTAATAGAGTATAATGTAGTTAGGTTCTCCTAATGTGTGTATTTAGATCACACAAATAGTAGCATTCCAAGGGAGAGTAGAATAGGGAGATTAATAAATTTGTTCGCACGATTACACATATTCGACGTGTGTGAGGATAGTTACTATATATTGCAGGATTAGTCCCTTATTCACTGGGTTTTTTTGGAGTATCTTTTTTCTCCTTGACCAGAACGGCTAATGAAGGGTCTGTTCGAATTATCCCTCAATACTTATAACCGAGGTATAGCTAGAATAGAGAAAGTGACTAGAAAATCTAGAGACGAAAAAATATCGAATTTTATATATATATATACTTCTTTGATGTCTTAAATTAATTTATTTAAACAAAATTAATCTCTATTATATTAAAAATCTTTAATGTATAAAAAATTATTTCACTTAGTCAGTTTTTCCTACGGTGATATACGGTTGAAATATTCAAATTAATGTAGGAGTGAGTTAAAAAAGTTTTTTAAGTAACTAAAACTATTTTAAAAAAATAATTGTTTCCACACAAACCTTTATTTATTCAACTATATGTAATTCACCTGTCATCATTTTAAACACTTTTTTTCTATATTAGATAAATACCCTTCCAATAAACATGGAAATTTCATATAACAGATCATACTACAGAGGCTATCATCTCTAACGTTTCAGGATCAGAAAACCTTTTGGACGACTCAACTTCGAGTTTGGGATAGTGCATAGTGGGATTTCTGTCGTGACGGCATAATCTTATTATTGGCTGGGATTCCAAATGCCCTCTGCCATTTTGTCCCGTTACTAATTGGTCGTTTAGGTGAGAGGTTTTGATTTCGTGCGTAAAGCAGAGGAAGCTTGGGGTTACTCAATTCTTGTCTCTATTACAAGGCTGAAGGGTAAATAATGACCTATTTTTTGAGCGCCTGTATCTCCAAAGTACATGCTTCAGGTTCGATTTTTTAGAACCACATAAAGGGAATCACTTTTTTACTCTCAATTATAATTGTATACATGGGAATGATAAATCGTATGAGCCTACCCCTCTATTTACCTCCTAATTAACTATTATATATATATATATATATATATATATATATACTTATCTCTTAGTTTATATATTTTATTAATACATTATATATCTTCCTTTATTTTCTCTATTATTACTCTTATTGGATAAGTAACAATACATTCAGGTTATCTCTCATTAACATAGTTTACCTTATCTTACAAAGTTATTATTTGTATTTTCCTAACCAAATATGCTATGCCATTTATCTACTATATTTACTCGAGCTATCATCATAATATATACTAATACCACTATATATTATATATTAACTCATTACTAAAATTATATATGTATTTATTCTATGTTGCATTTATTACAGTATACATTTTTTGAGTACCTATTTACAGAAAGTTATCTAGAAATCGCATCATAATAGTAGTGAGGGCACCGTTAATGAGAAAAATAACGTCGTTAAAATTTTAATATTTTACTATACTTTTTTAATTAAAATCTTTATTGAACTCAGTACGTTAATCTCATTAATGAGCGTTTTGTTGCTCCGGTTTGAAAAGAAAAATAGCGAAAATATTGAGAGATTTCACGAGAAAAATATCTACGATGGTTAAATTTTGGCCAGCTCTTCAACGTAACACGTCTTCCCACAAATATGTAATGAATAGTAATAATTATTGTTAATATTTCTTTATATAATAATATCCCTAACAATATTAATAATGATATTAAGCTTAATAGACAAATTAAATAGGCTTCTTATATGTACCTATCATTGCAGACTAAATCGACCTTTTTTTTTGTTCTTCTTACCCTTTCTTAACGCACAAATTAATCCCAATCTCTCACATAGAACATTGAATTACTCATTGTTAAGCGAAAATGAGCGTTATAGAGCTATCTCTTGGCAGAAGTCTAAATTAAATTTAACTACAACACATACCGGTTTCGTAAAAGAAATGGGTCCCGGTTTCAATGCTTTTATTATCATACAAGCAAAATATGCAATAATAACCCAAAATCGAGGTCATATCATTTATTATCATCAAAGTGGTTGATTAGAGTAAGTTAAACAAACATGCTGATAGTTTTCACAGATCATATTATTTCGCACATATGGTTCTTGTGCAAGACATCGAGCTCTTCCTGATTTCAAATAGGTCGGGTAACATACCACGCATTTTTTGCGAGCGGGTTCTTCGATCTCGAACCGGTACGTACCTGTAAGTATGTCCTCGATAGTGCGTGCGACCACAATGGGAGGCTTTCGACCAATGAATACTCATGTAACGCATAGTACCGTCAAGTCTTACGGAGATGTGGAGCGTTAAATTAAAAGAAGGGCTATTGCTGTTCCATACTAAGAACAATTACGGATCTTTTTTGGCACTAAAGTGTTATTGAAAAAAGTAGATAAATATCTGTAATGTATCGTATAAAATATGGCAACGAGATAAGCGATAAAATACGTTATTAAAGGGTTCCAATGTGATCCACCATGTGGCAACAGAACATTCGAACCGAAAAATGGATAATATAAATTTCCGGGGAAGCCAATTAAAATTTTGCCCAAAATATGGTATTGTAAAGGGGTATGATAGATAGAGGGACTTGCAAAGGGAGTAGGCGCAGAGAATCGAGCTATGAGCCCAAAGTTATGACAGTATCAAGAGATAAGTGACCGAGTAATCATTGAGACCTCGTATCATATATTACATAAGTCCTAGATAAAATTTCACGTAAGTCGAGATAGCAAGTTCACTATATAAACTTATTGTTATAAGTGAATGTACCTGAAATACCGAACGGTTGTCGGAAATTGGTGTTATATGGAACGTAATTTTAACACATGTGCGTTAACGCATTATACTCACTTAGGTTATGTAACAGAATTTGTAACATATAAATTATATTAAAGATTTAATAATAAGGTAAGATTTAATCCGACGACTATGCTATATGGTTTACCTTTGCCTGTGCAGTTTTAGAAAATATCAAATTTTTTATTTGGGATTCGTAATGACGTATGACCCTTCAACCTCAGATCGTCTGGCTTATGTGTCGTTAAATGCGTTGAGTTAAACTCGGGTGGCAACACCTTTCCAATCTCCAGGGTAAAGGTGAATTACCATAAATGTTCGTATCTTTGGGTCCTGAAAATCCCCAAGCGTTAAACTTTTTCGGCGCCTATATCTAATCCTATATCTACACAAGGCACGTCACAGGGGTTTTATCATATAACTGGAATCCTTATATTCAAGTTGTATTCTTGGTCAAGATAGAACCGACTTATTATAAAATATAAACAGGTAGAGTCGCCTATCTCAATATGTTCATATATTCTACGTTTTTTCTTTCCACATTTATTAGAGGATGAAGTGGTAAATCTTTTAAATACTTAACGTAATATTAGGGCATACTAAGATGGTAGCCTCACCTTCACCATCAATTTATAGGAGTCAAGATAGTGTGCGCAGTCATTAATAAAAGGTTGTAATATATTGAAATCGACTACTCCCTCAATGATCGTTGGGTTGGGTCATAATAATGGTCCATAGACGTAAAGAGCTAAAATTAATGGTATTATTCTTTGTTGATTTGTATTATGGTATGGCGTATACCCCGGTCCCCGGTAGTGTCTTTTAACGCCTTATATGTAAAATTGGTAACGATTATATCAATATTCTTTACCTATGGGGCTTTTTGTCTTCTTGTTCTATATCCTATACGAAAACTAGCTTTATTTTAGTTATTAGAAAAAGAACGGGGCAGCCAATTCCTGAACATTAGGGTCCAGGTGGGGGTAAGCAGTCGTTCCTTCCATTACTTCCGCCCAAACCAAGGCCGAAAATACTGCTAACGGGTCCAGGTTCGGCAAACTCGAGGGTTTGGTTGAGGGAAATTATGGGATTAAAACAAAATTCGGCATGCTATGAGGACCATCGTATATTCTCCCCTATTCATCCTTTGGGCTAGAGACTTGCTTGCGCGGCCTTATCCAGGTATTGAAACATAGATGTAGAAGCGTTAAAAAAAAACTTTGAATGTTAAATTTAAGATGTTCAATGACCTTTGATGTATGATATGCTGTTCACCTTCATTGTTATATTTATTCAAAGGTTGGCTAGGCTGTTACTCACTGGTGCGGCGGGGATTGTTTATCTTGTTAAAATGTAACTAATATTATATAATAGAAAAGTTTCTTAAAGTATCAGAAATATAATATATAGAGATATTATAGTATAATAGATAAGAAAATGTATAATTCATATTTCAATAAGAATGACACCTAAAGCAAGATTAGGCTATTGTGTATATATTTTACTTTTTTCTACGTATTAACAAATAACCAGGATATGTTCTAACTTTCCCCCACAATATTAATAAATATTATTTTTATATAATTAACAAATATATTGATATATTAATTTATTTTTGGAGTAATTATCACATAATATAACGCTTTAATGAAGGTCATCATATAATGATTCTTTATTATTTCTCTTCTAATCACTATAATTAAGTTTATCATTAAATATTATATATTATTTATATATATATACAGGCATTAGGCGCTAAAGCGTTAATCGTTAATTAACTCGTTAATTTTTTCTTAAAACAACTGTTAACGCTTTCGTTAATTTCGAAGAAGAAGTAACGGACTATTAACGAGTTAAACCTTTTTCCTACATCCGTTAACGTTACCTTAATTTTACGAGATTATAAAATATTTTCTTATCAAAGATTTTAAATTGTATTAGATTCGATTTCGGAAAGCAACTTTTTTTCTTAGAATTTTCCACCGCTTTATTCAATGAATTCCTTTAACACTCACATTTTAGATCACGTTGGGAATCTTTGAAATTTTTATTTTGCTGTATTCTCATTTCTATTGGTTCGCTGAAGGAAAAAAGAGATAGTGACTGTTGCCCACGTTCATGAGTCATTAACTTCTTCGTATTACTTGAACTTGCTTCTTTTGGGACTAGTGAAAAAATATAAGAACTAGGCCTAATAAGCGTTGTAATTTCCAAAAAAATATACTATTTGTATTAAAGCTGTAAGTTGATTTTTTCCAAGTTTTTACAATATATGAACACTGGGTGTCCGTAAAGAATGTCAAAGTTTCAATGCTTTTATTATAACAGCGTAATATACAATATCACGCATATCCATCATCAAAGTGAAGGTCCTTGACAGAGTTTTTCCTACATAGTTCAATATGTACCCCTTTCGTTATAGGGGATACATTCAGCCGATAACTCCAATTCCTCCCAAAACCTTGGTTAGGCAGATCCGGCGATATGGAATGGCGGGCCTTGTTCCTTCTGCGTTTCAAACTCTGCGATAATTGGGCAGCCATAGGAAGAAATCGCATGGCGTTAAGTCCGGGACCGGGGGGCTTAGATAATTGAGCTCTGTGTATGACCATTATGAACCACTCCAACGATCTGGGAGTAAGTCGTTCAAACACGCTCGCACTATTTGACTCCAATGTGGATGGGGCTCCATCTTGCTGCCCGTATAAAGTTTACCACTTCATCCTCTAAAATTGTGGAAAGAGCATGTGTTTGTCATATTGAGATAGGGACCCTGTACGGTTGCTTCTGCGAAAAAGAAGGTCCGTAGACCTGGCGTCGGGATATGGCGCCGAAAAGTTCTTGGGGATTTTCAGACCCAAGATACGAACATTATGGGAATTCACCTTACCCCTGAGATAAAGGACTCATCGCTAAACTACACGATCTAGAAGGTCAACGTCTCGACCTAACACTGCACAGGCCAAGGTAAACATAGAGCATAGTCCTCGTGCTTTAAAGCATGTACAAACTGCAACCCGTATGCACGCATGTGTAAAGGTTTCCTTAACACCTTCCACACCGTCGGTTTTGGCACCTTCAGTTGGTACTTGCTCTCCGAACGGATTTTTAGGACTATGAAGAAACGAGGCCTGATACGGTCCACAACCTGTACAGTCACTTTGGGCCGACCTTACTTTTGCCTTTCAAATACATCCATTAGTTGCAAATTGCCTTATACCATCGGCGAATGTTTTGCCACATGGTGGATCACATTGGAACCGTAAATACCAATGAAATCGTAATTACAGATTCACACTTAGAAATTGTAGAACACAGAAGCTTTAAGCTCAGGACCGTCATTGTCAGTATGTGGCGCACGCACAGAGAAGACTACATCTGAATGCGCGCATGCGGGTATGTCGACCTATCAGGAACTCCGTTCTGCGCAAGTGCATTATTCGGAATATGCAACTTACTTTCCACTTGATGTATAATGATATATTGGATATTGCATATTTTTGCTGTTATAAGTAAAGCATTGAAACCGGGACATTCTTTTACGAACACCCGGTATTGAGTATTATTAAGGTATTTTCGCTTTGGAAGTATTCTTCGGTAAGCAGCAAAAGCATCTGCTCTATGGTCAACAGCCTAATTAATTTTGGTCTGATAAGCTTAATTCATTATTAATATGTTAGGGATATTAATTATAATTAAAGAAAATTAACAATAATTATTACTATTCATACATATTGTGAAGACGTAACGTTTAACGATTAACGTTAACTTCTGAAATAAACATTCTTTTTTTTTTTTTACCTTGACATAACGCTTTAATGATTAACGTGTAATATTTTTTTGTTAGCGATTAAAAATTAACGACGTTAACTTCTATTAACGGTGCCCACTTTGTGTGTAATATATATATTATATAATATAATATATATATATATATTAACTATTAATATATAATATATATATATATATATATATAGTATATATAATATTATATATATATATATATTATATATATATAATATATATATATATATATATAATATATATATATATATATATATATATTTCATTTCCCATGTTCATTATGAAGAAAGTGTGTCTAGTACTGTACTTTGCATAATAGGTCACTACTCACTGTTAAAAATTGTAACCCCACTTCCTGTACGCCAGTACTACGACCGTCAGCAGAAATCCCACTATCACCCCATGTGTGCTGTGTGTGTGTGTGTCATATGGAATTTTTCTTAAAAAATTTTTGAACCTGAATACAAATTAGTTGAATAAATAAATGTTTGGGGAAATTTTTTTTATTATTTGGTTCTTAAACTCATAAATTTTGATATTCAACTGTTGCGAAATGGTGAAATTTTTTCAACTTTGATTTTTTTATAAAATTATTTAAAAATGTTTGTTTCAAATTCGAATTTTCTTTTGCATTCATATAATTTTATTTTTATTTCGAACAGACCCTCATTAGCGATTCTGGTCAAGGAGAAAAAGATTCCAAAGTGAAAGGGACTTTCAAAAGATTACCTCACACCTCAATGTGTGAAAAAAGGATTATCAAAAGTGAAGAAAACTCTGTTTGCAAATATTGTATTAAATTTTGAAAGTAATCGAAAGTTGAAAAAATCAATCTAAATTGCATAAAAAGAAAGTTTAAAAAATGTGGCTTGTAATTATGAAAGCAATCATAAATCACACTTAAGCTCTCATCTGCAACTCACATGCAATGTTTAAATTATTTAAATGTTCTGAGTGTGGCTATGAGTGTAATCGAAAGGGAAACTTAAGAAGACATGCCTTACGCATCAAAATCATAAAATTAATTCTAAATGTTCTGATTGTGGCTATGAGTGTAATGCAAAAGAAGCTTGAAAACCATGCTTAGCATCAAAATATAAATTATTAAGTGTTCTGAGTGTGATAAAAGTAATCAAAAAGGAAACTTAAAAAGACACCTGCTTACGCATCTCAAATTTATAAAAATATTTAAATGTTTTGAGTGTGGCTATGGATGAAAGTAAAGCTAAGATTACACATGCTTAAACATGAAAATATAAAAGTTATTTAAAAATGTTCTGAGTGTCGGCCATGAGTGTAATGCAAAAAAGGAAGACTTAAAAACCACATGCTTACGCCCATCAAAATATAAAACTTATTAAAATGTTCTGAGTGTGATTAAAAATGAAGCCAAGAAAGGAAGCTTAAAAAGACACATGTTTAGCATCAGAAAATAAAATTATTAAATATTCTGAGTGTGATTATGAGTGTAATGAGAAAGGAAGCTTAAAAAGACACATGCTTACGCATCAATATTAAAATTATTTGTAAATGTTCTGAGTGTGGCTTGGGAGTGTAATGAGAAAAGAGTTAAGATTCACATGCCTTAAATGAAAATTATAAATTATTTAAAGTTCTGAGTGGGACTATATAGTGTACAATATGGTATTACTCAACGGAAAAACTGCTAACGCTCAAAATATAAAATTGATAAAAACGGGCTGAATATTGCTATGAGTGTAATTACAAAGGAAACTTAAGTTTACACATGCTTAACATGAAAAAATAAAATTATTTAAATGTTCTGAGTGTGGTCCATGAGTATAATCAAAGGAACTTAAAAAGACAACTGTTACCATCAAATATAAAATTAATTTTAAATTGTTCTCTGTGTGGCTTTGAGTGTAATGAGAAAGGAAAGCTTAAAAAGCACATGCTTACGCAATCAAAAAATATAAAATTATTTAAATGTTCTGAGTGTGATTATGGTTGCAACCGTAAAGAATATTAGAAGACACATGCTTACGCTCAAAATAAAATTATTTAAATGTCTTGAGTGTGACTATGCATGTATAAAAGGAGCTTAAAATTACACATGCTTAACATGAAAATAATAAAATTATTTAAATGTTCTGATGTGTGAACTTTGACACAAACGAAATTAAAAACAACATTCTTAGGCATAAAAAATGAAAAGTGAAAAGGTTAAAATAAAAAAAAGATTTCCGGCTAATAAACCCTGAAAAGCACTGGCAAGAAGTCAGTCATAAAGAAAAGTCCTTATATACATAAGTAGCAGTTGTATAATTGGAAGATTTTATTTTAATTTTTACTGCAAGACTTTAAAAAATTGTAGATTTTTAATATTTAAAAAATGTTGATATTTTATATTATAACTAGTGCAGTAATACTTTTTACATAATTATGTAACAGATTTTTCTTTAATCAATGTAAGTTACTATGTATAGCATTCAAAATATTATGATGTAAAATATTCATAAAAAACGTGTAACTCAAAAGGACATTTTCAATGTTTACAACTAAAAAAAATATTTAAAATCGAAAATCTTGTACAATTATTATTACAAATTCATCATTTCCATAACCAATTTTGGGAGTAGATATAATTGATTAAAAAACAAAACTGATTCAGAGCATTTTTCTGTATACCCCAAACGTTTGACATTGGTCCCACTGTATACCCACCTGTTTGACATTTGGTCCCACTGTATACCCACCTGTTTGACATCTGTCACTTATACCCAACCGTTGTCTGGTCCCACTGTATACCCAAACGTTTGACATCTGGTCCCACTGTATACCACCGTTTGACATCTGGTCCCCACTGTATCCCACCTGTTTGATTTGGTCCCACTGTAATG
>JABUQX010003086.1:0-21618 GCA_015478945.1 Trachelipus rathkii
TTATATATATATATATATATATATATATTAATTATATATTATATATATAATATAATTTATATTTTATAATATTATATATATATATATATATTATAATATATTAAACTGTGTGTGTATGAAATTTTCCTTCGGAGTCGGGAGTCGGATTTCAGTTTTAAAATATGCTCTTGGATGTGGATCGTTGTTTTTAATATCGACTTCTGGGAGTCGAGTCGGGACGGTCGATTTATATTTTTTTTTCGATCCCCATATGAATTATTATATATATATATTATATTATATATATTATATATTTATTTTTATATTTATTATATATTATTTATATCTATATTATATATTATTATATATTTACGGTTATTATTATATTTATAAATATTTTATATATATTATTATTATATATATTTATATCATATATATATATATATATAATAATATTATATATTAGGTATATTATATTTATATATAACATGTATTATATAATATATTATATATATATATATATATTATAATATATATATATTTATATATATAATATATTATTATTATATATTATATATATATTCTATATTATATATATATTATATATATATAATATATATATATTAAGGGATGTGCCGAATATTCGGTAAGTCGGTTTCGCTATGGCAAAATACGAATATTCGTATTCCGGCTTTTTGCGAACTATTCGGGCCGAATATTGAGTTATTATGAATTTCTTAAGAGAAAGTTTTTAATTTAAAATTGAAATTTTAGAACTTATTTTCCAAAAAATAAAATATAGAAATTCTTGTAGCCATATGGGAAAATCTTTGTCATTTGTCAAATCCTATAAGGGCCTTTGAATTATTCAATATTCTAAAAATAGAATTCTTTTAGTGATACGATAATGACCAAACATGGTAGCTAATATAAGGGAGAGTGGCTGCTATCGATTTCATGTTTTATTCACATTTGTGCAACTATGCATTAGCGATTCAATATTATGTCAGAAGTTTTTCAAATATTTCTTTTTACCTTCAAGCATATCTCTCATTTTCACCATTCAGCACTGGCAGCTTTACAGATGCAGCTGATGTCAAACAGATAAATTAATTCAAGACGTTTCTAACTGCTGGAACAGAGATACGCTTAAGCCTTAAAAGATTGTTTGAACAAAAGTTCCCTATCATATACGCTGCTGAATGCTATCAGAAATGTTGACTGATTTCAGTGGCAAAATTATTCCATTTACTTGAGCATTGAAACAACTATAAAAAGCTTAAACGTGAAGTAACAGTAAGCCCGTGATCTTCCATTTTATCATAATCTATTTTTAAATAAGGCAATTAAAATCAAAGCTTCAGTGGAATAATTTCACTCGTTGAAGAGCTAAAGAAAGAGAAAAAAGACTTCTAAGTTTCTATGTGATAAATCTTTGTGTGTAAAGGTACTTTCTTAGATTGGTCGTCAAGTAATTTTCAACATCGATCAGATAATCGGTAAAAGTATGTCGTTGAGGCATGTGTGAAGATGATGTTGAGTGTGCATGAATTGCTCTCTGAATCTTTTGCTGACGATGATTTACGTAGTGGGGAAAGTAAAGCTGAAGGTTCCATTTTCACTTCTGTAATGGATTGTTTTAAAGAAATTGTGGCATGAAAAATCGTATCGATAAGCGCTGGCAGAGGGAAAGAACGTGAGAGTTGAAAAAATAGGGTGCTGCGAGTTTTCTGACGATGTGTTATTGTACATAAAAGGTTGAGAAGCAAGGTACATACGGAATTACAATCAAGAATACAAATATATAAAGTTTGCATTTGAAAAGAACTAGCAATAAATGTTTCAGCACACGCATCAGTGAAGAAGTGAAAGATTTTAGGACAGGAAGGAAATATTTATGAAGCAACAAGAAATAGTTATCCTTGAAAATGGAGCCATGTAATGGTTTTCATTTAACATTGAGCTATTCAAGTGAAGTTTAGTTTAACTATCTTTCACTACTTTTAATTATTCATTTTCAGTTTATTATTTTTTAATCTGTGAATGGTTTGCTATAGGTAAAATTTTATTTAGTTTTTGTTTTTATTACTTTGTATATACAACACTGAAATTTTTTGGACGGGGTTTTGCAATTGTATTGATGTGCTAATTCCAAAAATTGTAATCGGTTTTTCATATCACATTC
Source organism: Trachelipus rathkii (assembly GCA_015478945.1). Taxonomy (NCBI): domain Eukaryota; kingdom Metazoa; phylum Arthropoda; class Malacostraca; order Isopoda; family Trachelipodidae; genus Trachelipus; species Trachelipus rathkii. The sequence continues at coordinate 2,165 of JABUQX010003086.1, forward strand.
GCATTTGTGAATATTAAGGTATCAAGATTTTGTAAATTTTTATATATTTTTACCCTTTTTCAAGAGGGCTATATCACAATTATTGGGCATATATATTATATGTATTAATAATATATATATTATAATTATTATATATATATATAAATATTATTATTATATTTTATATATATTATCTATTATATTATATATATATAATATATATTATATATATTATATATATATAATATATATATATATATATAATGTATTATTATATATATATTGGATTTGAAAGGAGAAAAACAAATCGAGATGAATGATACATGTCTTTGATGTATATATGTTAACATATTATACAATATATGAATAAAGAGTAAATATGGGACAACCAATGAATGTTATAGAAGGAATGGTTATTAATGTAACATACCTAAGATGGGTAGTATTTCTCTTCGTAGACATCTCTGTGGCATAGCGTCTGGAATATCTCCAAGCTCCAACAAATGGCATTATGTTGATTACCACTTGTCTGTAAGTCCTTCCATGACTTTAGATTTTGAATGAAGCGTTACTGCTCATAATACATCGCTAGGTTACCGGAATTTTGCTTAAGTGAGAATGTAAAGTAGTGCAACTTTATACTCTTCTACATCCATGAGATGAAAACTGTCTGCAGTTCCTGTACATTGTTAGTGGTTCTCGCTTTCCTGTTACCTGAAATTCTGTGCTAGTTGAAAAGAAATCCACAGCTCATGCTCTAACACAGTCATATGTGTAGCAGAGGCAGCATCACGGAGGAGTGTCGTTTCTTGGTCTTTTAATATCCAAGCTTTTTTCTTCTCGTCAGACAGGAAACGTTGGCATAATGTACGGATGCAGTGGATTGATAAGTGAAGGAAGATATGGCAGTCATAGCTGTCAGATTATCACACAGATGATTTTTATGTGTAGTGGAGGTAGAATGATGTTTTCTTCTGTAAGTTGGTTTCCTTAGATGTTCTGTCATGCGTCAAGGTTTCCTCGGTTTGGGCATTCTCATTTTGGTACAGTGATCCTTTGCCGCCAGGTGCCCAATAGCACAGGAAGCAGATATATTTGATGAAACTAACTTGCTGAGAGCAAAAATGTTACCATTTTTGAGGTCGGCCAATTTACATCCGTGTACCAGTATATTGTAAGCCTCCCAAACTGTCTTGATTTTTGCATATCTCTCCGTTATCCATACGAGAGTAACCTACTTTAAACGAAGTATACTGTTGCCGTGTGGTACAACACACTTAAACTGCTCATTGGAGTGTCAATAACAGTCGGCACTCACCTGCACGTATGCTGGGAGTCCCATAGCGAGTAGTAGTGAATTCACTGCAATAACACAAGGTTACTATCATGGACTGGAGAGCTCCGAGCTCTGCTTTCTGTTTAAGATAAAATGTTCTCTTGTGCCATGGTCCAGTAGTCATTTTTTATGCAACATCGAAGCCCACAGCTCAGGACAATCCGCAAATCAACTTCATACAAGATGTTCGTTCACCCTGGAGAACAATGACGGACATCCGACTGTAATTTCAGATGGATGATAGACACCATCCAGTCATTGGCATCATTACATGTAGACGTACTAAAGTAACAATGCTTCCGCGAATTTTTCGGGCGAGTAAATTGCACTGACTGTAGATCTATTGTGAGGTAAGTCTATATACAGCTACGTAGTGCGGCGCAATGAATTTTGTTTTCTCTATAGCTGCAACAATAGGGATCCATGATTGCACGAAACGGGATGTGATACAGCAATACGAGAATATATATGGAATCAGCACTCCAAATTACTATATATCTGCCTACAAAAAGTCCATCCAAGAAAAATTTCAACCTTTTTTTTGTTGACCAGTGTAAGTTTTCTTATTTTTCCTAAATGGATGACCGAACTTTGAAATAACTATTCGGCCGAATAGCGAAGTGACTATTCGGCCGAATATTCGGTATTCGGCCGAATACTTTTAGCCGAATATTCGGTATTCGGCTTTCTCACTCATATAATCATATATATATAATTATATTATAATATATAATATATATGGTAAAGCTGATTTTCATCAATTAAGCGTATTTCGCTTAGCAGGATGACGTAGGAACGAATAGATGAGTGAAATATGTTGATTGAGCAAAACTAATGAAAAATTATTGATAAAACAAGGAAGGGTATTGAGATTTTTTTTATGATCTCCATATATGAGTATAGGAAACCGGGAAGGCTGATTTTACAAGATGACACTTTTTAAAGGGAAAAGACTTCCTAATTCCATTTAAACAGTGATTACATCCTTCTTTCTGATAGGAGTGTGGGGGTGTGGGTTGGAAGGAAGAAACATTTCATATGTCGATATTTACAGCAGTTTGCTTTTTTCCTGATAATTTGCAACTGCATTTCCACCCTTTACTTTCATCCACCCTCATCTTTGCAGTTTTCACTTTACATTTAACTTTATTTGGTTTTTCCCTCTTGTTTTCCTTTCTTGTTGCTTGCCCATTAGTAGCTAAATATGCAAAATCTGTTTATTTTAATAGTAGCAAATTGTAGAGTGATTAATTGAATGGTATCTTTTAATTTACTTTTTCAGACCAAAAACTTCCTTAGTATGGAGAACTATAATTTCCTTTGAAAAAATTCTCTCCTCTTATACACCTTTCTTTTTTCACTCTTTTTCTTTCACTATTCCATATTTTTCTGCTAACATATTTTGTATTCCGTTAAATATTCTTTTCTTTCAATTTTGATTCATTGAAGTTATATGTGATCAAATTTCATTTTCGGGCAGGCACTAAAACACAAACACGACAAAGCCATGCTTAAACCTTAACTAAATGCATATCTAATCTAACCTATACAACTACAAATTTTATTTGATAAAAAGTGGAAAAGAAAACTTGTTTGTAATAAACTAGGGCTTCATAGCAAATCAATAATATGTTCATTTAGTACAATTGTCCATTTTTATGTTTAATTGTCATCTATTCTTATTATAGTAAAATTATTAGTATGGTTTTTTTTTTATATCATATAATTTAAATATAATACTATTATTGTAATATATATAATAAAAGAATTTTAGTGTATATGATATTTATATATGAAAAAAAATTGATATGTGACTATGTTAAATGTATATATTATTATTTATTATCTCATATATATACCAGTTCTATATTCAGTATATAAATGGGCCGGTAGGTCCAGTAAAAGGGGGCCCAGAGAGTTATGCTCGAGAAAGGTATAAGCCTTTACGAAAAAGCGTAATTTACGATATGTTGGGAAGTCCGCGTGTATAAATGCTAGGGATGTAGAAGTCGTATTTACCTCTAAATTAATAAACTAAACGAATACCCTAACAGAGTAGACGCCATAGGATATCAGGAGTTCGGGGTCCTCTCGGCTTCTTAGGTGGATGACGGGGAGTACTTCGTCCTCATCAGGCTCAAGCCCCCTAAATATTTGCAAGTTATCCGCAAGGCAAACATATTGATATACTTCCATATGTAGGGGCTTCGAGCTGATAGGGGCAACGAGAAGGGGGATGTCCCCCCCTGTTCGCGTCCTACCTAGGACGGCTGAGAGAACCCAAGTACTCCATGAATATTATGCGTTTTACTCTAGGTATTCGGTGTAGCTTTTTTTAATATTTTCCATCCAAACGAACCTTTAAATATAATGAAAAGCTTTGTAACGCTGATATCTAAATATTGCTAATTTACGTTTTCTATAGTCCTACTTTTATTTTTTTATAGGATGTACCTGATGGTAACGGTAGTATCGCCATTTTGATGGGTATCGGGTAAAATGGCCGATACTTAGCCGGATACTCTCTACTTTTTGGGTGAAAAATTTATGAAACTTTTAGATTCAATATAAAGTCTAATTTTATTTTTTAGCTAGTACCAATTTATGTTTTTTTTCCTCGATTTCCTTTTTAACCTTAGATTTTAGCGTTGTCTCCACTTGTCTTTACGTAAAATTTACCTTACTTTGGACAGCCATTATTCATAGTATTATACAACAGAATTCTCTAACTTTTAGTTGAATCAATTAGTATTTTACTTCGTTTTGGTACGCCAATTTGTGAGAGCGGGTTTGAGTCTGTGAGACGTGCACGTGTTCTTTTTTATCATCTTTCGGATTATTCAAATATGTACTTATTATAGATAAATATTTGCCATGTATGGTGCTTCATTATCGAGTTATAACACAAAATTTTTAAAGTTATTAGCGTACGAATATATTATATCCTATTTCTCCCTGTATATTGTCTATTTGTTTCTTGTTTTTTTTTTTATCTTTTTTATTTTATTTTTTTTTGTATATGTTTTAGGTGTTCGTTCCTTTGATTGGCCCCGTGTGCGTGTGCCCTGTGTAATAGCAGAATTATCATTCAAACCGAGGCCGTGGGCTTTTTTTGCACTTTTCGCCTACTAAAACCCAAAAATCGCTTAGCCCCCTCTAACTCCGTTGCAATCATCCATGAATACATCACCCTCTCTAACTCCTAACCCTAATTTTCATGCTCCTCTGTCTGAAACCACCCAGAGCGGCTAAGAGATTATTTCATTCCCGCCTTTACATCTCTCAATATTATATAATCCCCAGGTACTCCTATAAACTTTATTATATGTCTATAAATTCATCCGTTTGAAAAGGGTGGAGTAATGTGCTCTACTGTAATATTATTATACTCTTACTTCTTACTTAACACCGTCTCGAGAATCCTTGAATCTTTAAACTTTCCGATGTAATTCTGCTTGAGCATTAAAATTATCTTACCTTCCTCTACTATACAGTATTCTTATGCTTCTGCTATCTGTTCTCTCTAACAAACAAGATTTCATGCCTATCTTGATTACCCTACTACTGTCTTCAACGAGAACTGTTATAATCTTATACGGATACCATAATTATCTTGAGAGTGCTCAAATTTAGGATTTTATACACAAAACTGAACTTGTGTTTGGATCCTCTCAGTACTGAATGTGTAAGTTGGGGAGGAAGCAGTAATATGTCAGTTTCATTCTCAACCAGACTCTGGGCAAGACCTGATTAAAGTACCTACCAACCACGATTATGGAATCGTCCAACCTGAATTTCTTGAACACAACTTGACCTATGTTTCAAACCACTAAGTCCTATCTCTCTAATCAAAATACACCAACTTCAGCGAGCTCTTGGAAAATCTGAACACAACCTTATAATCACCTTAGGTTTTAAATACTTCATCTCCAAACCATCTCCATCCCTGCCCTAAGGTGGTTTTTTCTGGCACTGTTGAATTGGGCCGATTGGCGGGGCATTGCTGTTGCTTCTACGCCTAACTATAATTGAAGTGGAACTGCTTTGACTCTAAGACGCTCAGATTCTGCTGATAAATTGGGAACTGTAATTGTTAACGGCATGAGCAGGTTTTCATTCCTTTCATCTATTCTCCTTTTTTCATTACCGAGTATATGCTTCCGATCGTGGCTCTGTTACCCTTTGTCATCTCAGGCTAGAGACAATGCTTATCTCGGGTGTGGTAAATAAATCTCCGTTCGCCTTTTTTCAAACTATCCTCCTGCCCAATTTCAATTCAGCTAAGAATCGTGCAAGAGGATACCTTCAACGAGCCAAAAGCGGACTTTTCATTAAAACGAAAATGCGCTGACCTAAACTTCGAGTTTCTCCTACGACCAACTCATCTCTGACCTCGTTGCAAAAACATAATCTCTAACATACTTCTGTAATAATCCATCCTTTGCTCCTCTTATTCGCCTGATGATTCTGTTGTTAAACTCCAACTGAAAAAAGGCCTAATCATTGCTCTTTGGCTTCCTATTTTCCTCTAATTCAACTCTTGGCCGATTCTGGTATTCCTCTTCCTGCCTCCCTGCTTCAGGTGTCCTCTATGTTTTTAGCTTATCATTTTCACATATCGATCGGGGGCATGAGCTCCTGAAAATTATGAACGTTAGGAATGTGAGTGCCCGGATGTAATCTCCTCTCAACGAGTCGAGAGAGGACATGGCTTTCTTACTGATGATAGACCATACCACCTCGTTTCAACTGCTCGAGTACTCATTATGCCTCAATACGTAGCGCTTTCCCTCGTGTTGGAAAGCGGCACATATGTCAACCTTTCAAAAATATGCCTGCTCTGAATCCTTCTAGTCGCCTATAGCTCTCACGTTGTATTCTTTCTAAGATCTTTGAAATTCTTTCTCAACTCCTCACTTCTTAATCAGTCGAATCATCTTTCCCTTCTTTACTGCAATTTAACGCAGGTTGCTCACGAGATCTACTGTGGCGACCATTCCGTTCGTATTTAACGAGATTTTTATGTTTCCGCTCCACATTATCGAAACTACGGGAAGCCCTTGTTATAGGTGCGGCTTGAACAGTATCCAATAGACCTATTTTGACCGAGTATTCGCTGCACCCGTCACTTGCTCTCCGACAGCCCCCTTCTCCTTTGGTTTCCTTCTTCTTCTTTGCTTACTTAATGTCCAGCGATTCTTGTCAATAATCCTTCACTCTGTCTGGCTGTTTTGATGCGGCGCGAACTTCTTTTTTCTGGTCAGTAAGTAGTGTTCCTCAGGGTTTCTGTTTATCTCCTAATTCTACCAGCTATCTATCAATGGATCACTTTGCTCACCTGCACATCTAACCTCTATAATCACAACATTCATTATTCCGATGACTGACATCTTCATTCTTCAACGTCATATTCAAGTTTCGTGCTCCTCTTTTACTTCTATGATTGCCTTCTCGTCCTAATCGTTCGGGCGATTCCTATTCTCGCTGGATCTGGGATAGAAATTTCGGATTGGGGTCGCTCATAGAGCTTGAGCGTGAAATATTTTAAATTTTGCTATAAACACCACACCTTTTTATACAGAGAGTGCTCTCTTCTCTCTAAAGAACACTTAACTTTCTATCTCTTTACGGACGGTATCTCTTGTCTCTTCTTTCGAAATATAAACCCATCCTTGGAATCCTAACATAAAACAAAAAACGATGGTATATTGTGAGAAATAACACTAAAATCAACTTGGTTGCTTAGGGAGGGCACTCAAAGAAACTGGCGAGTTCTGTTTAGAGTGCGAGACTTTTTTTTATCTTCTCAGTTAGTTATTCAACCTATACAAGGGTCTCATTCGCACCCTTGTATGGATACTGCTCTCATATCTGTGGTGAGGTACGGGGGTGCTCTGTTAATCCGCTTTTGTAGGTCGAGTCATAAGGCCAAAAAGACTATATAACCTGTCCTGTACTTTCTAGTTACACTTTGCATACCCTATTTTTAATATTGACGCGCGATAGTTGGTGCTTTACCCTTTTCTAATAGGTACTGTAGAGTGACAAGTGCTCAGGGAACTATCACCTCGCGTACAAACTACAACTTTACGTACACACTTACTAGATGACACAGGGTGCTGTGATCGGCACATAGATGAGTTTTTGTGTTGACTGTTAGTAGCTATCCAGAATGGTTCCGCTGCGGTGCTTCTTCTTTCCTGCCACCTCTTCTCTTTGGAATTCTTTCCATCATCTGTGTTTCCTACTCCTTTAATTCCCTCACTTTAAAGAGCCTGCGTCTGTGTTATTATACTGCAGTAATTTGCGTTGAGAAATTATAAGATTTTTTTAAGCGTTCAACATCATACAACTCCTTGATATGGTTCTGGCGGCCGGAGGTGAGAGTGGAGACACTGTAAAAAATAAAAATAAATGAATAAAAGGTTTCTAAAAATAAAGGAATTCCTTAAGCAGCTTGATAAACCCCACAAGTACATGGCACCGGTAGGTCCGACGGTGAATATACTACACTTCTAGAATGCATTAAATAGCATAACCGAGAAGCTTGCCAGGGTTGGAACAAAAAAAAAAAAAATAATAAAAAAAAAAAAAAAAAAAAAAAAAAAAAAAACAAAAGGAGACAGAGGAAAGTAGAAGCTCACGGCCTAATCTGACGACGCGTTGAGGCAACAGCACTGCTAGTTGGATATAGTAGCTACGAGGGGCTTTCAGTCAAATAAACCTTACTGAAGATGATGAGCGTTGGATTTATTTTTAAGACTTTGATAAGTTCATGCCGAAATTGCATTGTTAGACATCTCATTCACCTTCAAAGGAATCCACACCAGGAAACTTATACGTAAAACTGATAAGAAGACAGTTCATTCAAGGAGCAAGATAATGTTCTCAAATTTGCAGTCTATGAAAGAGTAAGATGAGGCTCTAACGAAAACACATCGAGATGCGCACCTACAAGAAAGAATCCTTTCATGCGGTGGCATGAAAATGGGCCAAGGTTTTCATTATTATCATGCTTGTTCAGAGGCAAATAGTTAATCGCACCTATCCTTCATCCAGTATCCGTAAGAGAGAGCGTTATTATATATAGTTGTAGGTAGAATGTAAAACACCCAAAAAGGAACAGTCCTGACCCAGATCTATGAAAGCTTAATGTTTTCTTGTCATACACAATTTTGGTAATTTTTGAATTTGAGTATTGAATGAATCTATCTTCAGTGCAAACATTTATTATTGGTCATGTAGCAATTATCAAATATGTGTGCTCGATTTTTAAACTTTCGGCTCATTCAATTTGAGGTCTCTCTTTCATTATTTTATTCTTTATATTGTAGCTTAGTTAAAGAATCTTCTGTAATTGTAATCATGTTAAAACATAAAAGCTAGTAGATAATTCTTGTTAATACTTACTTGAAACTGAAATGGAATATTTTTTAATAAACACAACATAAAATAAAAAGTTACTAATATTATATTTGCTCTTTTCATTCCTTTACCTTATCTTTCTTAATTATTTATAAATAAATAAATATTACTTGGGACAACATAAACGAAATAATGAAAATACTAAATGTAACTAAGTATTGTTTGTACAGGCAGCAATCTTGAGTTCTAGCAGTGCCCAATTGTCTATGCTAGTAAAACTTAGTGTATTTATTATATTAATTAAGTATCGGTATCTAGTATCGACACCTAAAAAATATGAGTATCGTTAATCCCGCCCTTTCTGGTTTCGGTACTATCCCTAATTTATTTGATTTTATTATATATTAATTTATTTTTTTATATATTATGGTAATAAGCTTTATACACGAATTTTCAAAATAATGTAAGGTTTTTTTTTTTTTATAATATTATAACTATAATATATATTAATATATAGGGTATAATATAATATTAATATATATTATATATATATTAATATATATATATATATTAATAATATTATATATATATAATAAACTATTCAGATGAATCTCATGGATTCTCTTTATCTCTCAAAGTTGTTTCATTTTCATATATATATATTTAATATATTAATATATAATAAAAAAATAAAATATTTTTATATACTATATATATAATATCATATATATATATATACATTATATAGATAAATCAAGAAATGAAAATCCAACTGAACAGTTGTAGGTTTTAAGGTTCTGAAATATTTTGAAAGGAAACGTAGTTCATTAATTTTGCTTCCTACACAGATATATATTAATATAAATAGTTAGCCAATTTATTGAGTGTTTACAATAAGATAGCTGCTGATAAATGTCTGGGTTGAAAAGTGTGTGAGTGATTTGTTCAACTTTTGTGTTTATATTAATATTGTAGACGTTAGGTCAAAATCTTAGCTGAAGTTTTCTAACTATTCTGAATACCATTTTCATCCGTTTCTGTAGACAAGGTTACTACATACCGAGTTATTCAAAGATCACTAGTCCTAGTTTTGAAGCTTTTTATATGTTTTTTATATAAGTAATTTGTGCTCGTGAGGTTTTATATTTTCTCTTCAGTTATTGTTTTAGTGGTTGATGATTATTGTAATTTCTCTTGGTCTTCGAGTAGCGTGTTTTAGAAATTAGATTTTTATTTATTTTGGGTACTATTGAACTTATAATATACATAGAGTTGATAATGTTAAAAGTCGAATTTGATGTATTACTTTGTGTTTATCGATGATTTTGTAATGTGTGCAAGAGAGAATTGTTATTTGAGTTTTTTAATTTAAAAGATTTTTCATATTTTACATATTTACTGAATTTAATATAAATACGATTTTAGTTTTTTTCCCATTTATCAAGTTTAAAATTTGAAAGAGAATTCTGGAGTGAATAATTTTAACCTGATTCACGTTTGTTTGTTTATTTTTAGTCTTTTTGTTTTGTCTGTTTGTTTTTTGTCTTGTTTATTTTGTGTTGTTGTATGTGCATGCAAGATGGCAGACTTTGCACGGCGCGGGCTTACTATCGACTTTACTAACATCCGTGCTTGCAATCTAACTTGTCATCCGTGGAACACCACCCTCTCTAAACTCTAATCCTAACATTTGCTCCTGTCTATGAGACCCTAGAATGGCTAGGAATTACAACCTCTAACTCGTTTGAATAGTTAATCTACAACTTCATTATCATAAATTTCCGTCTAATAAGGAGTGGAGTTGTGCCCTGTAACAAAACACTCTGTAACACGTCCGAGAATCTACTCGAATCTCACTAATACTTACGATGTTCTGTGCTTCAAAATCTTTCTTTCCTTCATCTTAACAAATAATCTTGATGCTTCCTGCTACTAGTTCTCTATATACAAGAACAGATTTTTCACCCTTTTTTGGAATATCTTACTACTTCTCAGTCCCTAATTCATCTCTACATCTCAACCTTCATACTGTAGTCCTCTATTTAGGGGATTCTCAATGGTACACAACAACTTGAATAATGTGACTTGGGAGTCCTTCAACTGATAAGATATTTAAGTACGTGGGGAGGAGCCAGAATCATTTATTCAATTCTCAACGATCTGGAGCAACTAAATTAAAGACCCACACACATTCGATCGTCCCAACCAATTCTAAACAACTTGACCTATGTTTCACCCATCAGTCCTTCCTCTATAAATACCCACCTTCCGCTCCTATTGGTAATCTGACCACAACCTTTATCTCTAATTTTAATACTTCTCTCCAAACAGCTCCATCTGCCTACGGTTTTTCTGGCACTTTGATCGGCCGATTGGGGGGCTTGCGTTGCTTCTACGCTAACTATAATTGGAGTGACTGCTTGTCTCTGGTACGCTTCAGCTTCTGCCGATAAGGTGGGCTGTAATCGTGATGGGATGAGCAGGTTCTCATTCCTTCTTTCGACTAAATCTTCTCTTAACACCATGGTTCGATCGTGCTTTTCTCTGGCCATTCAGGCTGAGACAGTGCGTATCGGGAAGGGAAAAATTTCTCGTTCTCCTCTACAACTCGTATATATATATAATTTTCATTCTGCTAGATAGAAATCGTTGCAGGGGATACTCTTTCGACCGAGACAAAGCGGGCTTTCATCTAAAGAAAGTGCGCTAACTCCTTGAGGTACTCTTCACTACTGACAAATCTTCTGGCCCTTGCAAAAACTCTCATATTCTAACACTCTGTCAAATCTGTCTTTGCACCTCTCATCGTTTATTCATCTGATGGTCTGTTGACAAAATTCTCTACCAAATTTAACAAGGCCAATCTCTCGGCCTCCTATTTTCTACTAACTCAACCTATCTTGAGACGATTCTGGCATTCACCTCCACACTCCTCCTTCTCTTCAGGTGTTCCCTATCTTTGTCCACTGATGTACATTCGATATCGGGTGACATGGCTCCTGAAATACTACTGAGTAACTTCAGGTAAGACGGGTGGCCCGGTAAGTGGCATTTACCTCACCCTAAGTTTTGAAGTGAAGTTTGTGCATTCCGTGACTAATCTATACCCGCCCTCACTCGTTCACTATATCTTATGTCTCAATACTAGCACTTTCTCACTTCAGTGTTGTGGAAGCATACACATGTCCAACCGATTCCGTAAAAAGGAGCCGCTCTGACCCTTCTAACTATCTACCATAATAGCTCTTTACTTGTATTCTATTCTAAGATCTTTGAACTCTTCTTAAAACTCTCATTTTTAGATCATCTGGATGCTTCATATTCACTATCTTATCCAATCGCACAGTACGCTTTCGGCGCTCGAGGTCTACTGCGATAATTAACTTATTCTATTCTTAATACTGATTTTATTAGTGATATATTTATCTCACGTTCCGCCCGTAAGGAAACTACTAGATGACTTAGCGTGGTATTGGCGTCACTTAGACATATATCAACGCATTTGACCGGGTTCGAATTGGTGCTTGATATGCGTCATCGTTATGCTTATTGTATGTATGGCTTAATGTCATCTGTATAAAACTCTGCCACCTCACCTTTTTTGGGTTTTCCTCCTTCTCTTTTGCTTCACTTATATCTGTGTTTTTTAAAAATTGCTCATTGTGTGTTGCTGTTGGTGATGGTTTGCGACTTCTCTTCCTTTTATCTGTGAGTTAAAATTAGTGGGTGTTTCTTTCGATGGTTTATCTGGTGTACTTATATTTTCTACTTACGATTGATACCTGGTTTGCGCCAGCTCATGATCTCGGGTGTTGAATATAATTGTACCTCTAAAATCTTTCAATCCAATATCTTTCAATCCGTTATTGAGGGCCGTGATAATTCCAGATCCAGGTGGTTGAGGTTCGTCCTAAAATCTCATTCAGTTACAAAATCGCATATCCGTCTGACTACCTCGTTTTGTATAATCACGTAGAATTGCCTTTTTTCCGTTGGTTAACATATTACTTTATCTGTGGGATTCGCTAATTCTCTGCGACATGGAATCTGGGATCAAATTTCTGGTGGGTAGGTTGGGGTACTGGTACTCGAATAACCGATGCTGACTTACATTAACTCAAACTTCCTACAATCTCCATATACCTCTCTAACATGACAACCCTCATTATCCTAATCGTGATACATCAATCTCTAACACCTACAATCTTCTTCCTTACTAGACACAAACGACTTCTTTCTGGACCGTAAGTATTACCATAGTTTTTGACGTAAAACAGCAACAATCACCCTTCCCCATGGGTCCTTCAGGGGGGCGCCTCAACAAACTGGGAGTTCTGTTTTCAGGCACTGGGCGAGAAACTTTTTTCTCTCTCAGTTTCTTTAAAAGAAATGAGTATTTTATAAAAAGCAGTAGTAGCAAGGCTGTTGTATCTGGGGGGGCTTCTGGCTTTCACCCCGCTTTTGGAATAGGGTCGAAGTCAGGCAAAAAGGCTTTAACCTCTCTGTCTTCCATTCGTGCCCCTCTATCTTTGCGCGCGATGTTGTTGCTTTTATCTCTTTTCTCATAGGTACCACTAGATGAGCAGCGGCAGGGTCTCGAAGGAAGCTATCACTCGCGTACCTCCACGCTTTACGACGCCTTCGTAGCAACAAATAGGTGCTGTATCTTGCCACGCGAGTATGTGTTGACATGGTAATCAGGCTGATTTGCTGTGTTCTTCCTTCTTCCCACCACTCTCTGTTTTTCGTGGAAATTCTCTTCCATCTTCTGTATTCCTGCTGAATTTAATCTCCCCCTTTTCAAAGCCTGCGTTGTGCTCTGACTGCCGTAATTTACCTTAGTTGTTGACTCCTGAGGCGTGCAACACCCCTCCTTGAATAGGGCTCTGCCCGTGAGTAGTGGTGACAACTGTAAAAAAAAAAAAAATAAATAGAACGTACATTATATATATATATACAAGATATATAATTATATATATTATATATATATATAATATAAGATATATAATTATCATTGTACCCATTCATTTACCATTTTATTTCTCTTCCTTACATTATAATCATTCTTTTTTTTCTATATCAATTCTTATTTTTTTTTTTTTTATTTATTATTTATTTTTTTATTTATTATTTTTTTTTTTTTGCGTGGAACTTGATATTTATTTGTTGAGAGAGAGTTTTTTAGGCAACCACTGTTCTAGTACTTTGACATGGGTTCTAAAGATCCATACAAAAAAAAAACCGATTATCAGAAAAAAAGATTTGATATTTTCTGTTAAGAATGTTAAAGTCAAGTATTACCATAAAAATAAAATAAGGAATATATATAATATAGAATATTATAGTAAATAATAATAATTATATATAATAAAAAAAATAATAATGATATATAATAAGACGGAAAGAAGCAATTATCCACCTATATATACATCATCAATATTTAGAATTACTGTAAACTTGAATTAGACCCTAAATTTTTCAGAAAATATGTGGTCCTGTGCTATACCGATTCAATAGATCAATAGATAAAAAGGTAATGGTGGTCGTGCTGAAGCATTAAGGTTATTATAGTGTCACTAAAATATGATCAATTATTCTCTGAAGTCATCAGATTATGGCAATAAATAGTCTATAATTTCTTAACTAACTGTTGGCTATTCTCAACAAATTGAATTAATTAATAGCGTAGGGCGGGTGACTTGAACCCTTTAGGTATAAACTCTTGTCTCCCGACTTCCCCCAATGCACTTTTTGGCAATTTATTTTTTCTGAAATCAAGGCCATATGTTAGGTAATCAAGCCCAACAAATCAATAATGTATCTATATAAATAAGTTTTATTTTAAAGTTTTAATAATATGCATCCACCACCACCTTGGAGGGGTGAATCGGACACCAGTGAGGGGTGAATCGACCATCCTGTTTAAATTCCCTTTACTAATAGAATCAATTTTAAACATATTCTTAATTTTTACTTAATATTAATATTATTTACATATTAATTTATTATAGGAATATAAAATATAAATAATATATATTAAATAAGAGAATAAATAAGTGTGTCGATTCACCCCCTCCGCTCAAAACAAATTTGCCACACTTTTGGACTTCATTTTTTATATAAATTTCATTTTTTTTAATTTTGCATTTTATAGTAACTATTTTTATTATTAAATTAATTTAACTATAAACGTCAATAATAAGTATAATACAAAAAACAATGGTGGTCGATTCACCCTCTCTCAATTTTTTAAACGGCGGGGTGAATCGGCACCAAGTTTAACGGTCGTGATTTGCACTAATATTTATAAGCTAACATACCCGTGTACTATCACTGAAACAAAATAATAACAATGCCATCCAAATTTTCATTTTACAACCAGTTAAAAAAAACTCAACATTTTTCAAAAGTGAAATTCCTATTGAAGGGCATTTTGTAACCATAATTTTATTATATTTTTTAAATAAATATAAAAACTCTCTAGATTAAGATGATCTAAATATAACTTGTAGTACTACCGGTATAAAATGAGCGAAAATTTTTTTTTTTTTTTATTTTTTATTTTTAATTAGAGTGGACCGAATCACCCCTCTAAAAAGGAGGTCCCGGTCCCCCACCTGACGCTATTTTTTAATATCTTTATATTATAACTATATTTTATTAAATGTCCTATGCTACCTCAAATAAATGAAATGTTTGTGAAAGAATAATCACTTAACATTTACATATACTATTAATTTCATATTGTATTGTGTTTTTTTGTATTTGTTTTTTTATATAATTTAAAAGGAATTTTAGGAAAGTACATGTAGCTACTCCTTTTAATCTTATTAGTTGTATATTTGTATAATATTCTTATTTTTTTTTTTTATATATATTAATAGAAATTTTAGAAAGTACATGTAGACAGTTAAAATAAAATAAATTATTAAAGCAATTCCGCTTAATAGCCAGTTCATAAATGGTTTAACAAAAAAATATAAAAAAAAAAAAAAAAAAAAATCTTTAAAGAACATTAAGAATATACGAGACAGTAAGAAGCCACATGGGCCTGTCAAGACTGTCCCAGTCAACTCACTAACCATACATGCTCATGCAAATCCACAAAGTACCCTAGGGCTGACATAATTAATTTCTGTATATAAATTTATTTTTTTTTTTATTTTATTTTACTTTATTTTATTTTACTTTATTTTTATGTTTCAGTTATATATATATTATTTGGCATAATTCCAGAAAAGGGCAGGAGAATTATCTCGAATATGACACTTGCAGAAAAACAAATTACATATTGGGAATCAGCGTATAAAATGCTGAGCTTTAAAAAAAATAACGATAAATTATATAGGCCTTAGCACCTATATGTGTAAGTGTTTTTATTTAAAACTAACGAACACCTCTCAAGGTAGAAACCGCATGGATATCAGTTTTGGTGCCTCTAAGTGGACGACGGGTTCCCCCTATCAGCTCAAGCCCCCTTTAAATAGAAGCTCAAGGAAACATATTCATAGGGGCCTTCGAGCCAATGGGACTGGGGGGATGAGTCCCCCTGTCATCCACCTAGAGCGCCGAAGACCCTGACAAGTGATATCTATGCAGTCTACTCTAGGGTGTTCGTTAGTTTAAATCATAAAACTGCTTTATCATATCTTATATATATAATTATCCAGTTTTAATACCTATATATATATGTATTTCTAATTATATATATATATATATATATAATTATATATAGTATATATATTTACACTCTAATCACCTTATCCTATTCCAATATGTACATAATTGGTTTCTGTAAGTGTCAATAGCTTTTCGAAGATAATCTTCTAACCTTTCTGGATTCTGCTATTATTTTCTCATATATTCATTTACTTATATTTTACATCTATTTATAATTTATGACTTTATAAGTTTGTTTTTTAAACCAAAAATTTGTTGTGGTGCCGATGTATAAATAAAAAACTACAAACATGTATAAAAAAAAATAAAACTTATTTTTTATATATTTTTTGAAAATAAACTTAAAATGTACCAAAAAAGTAAAAAAAATTTCAAATATTTTAAAAAATTCGTTTGTAAATTACTATTTATAGTTAGTACAGTAGTATGCACATGAACTCAAGTCAGTATACTCACAATTACCTATTTAGTTTTTGATTTTTGGTATCGTATATAAGTTTTCTTTTTATAATTTCATTAGAGTTGAAATAAGAAGTTGTTCAGGCCCGAACTTAGACGTTATGCACAGATCGATACACCCTTAACACCACTACATTTAGGATTTTAATGCAATTTTATAAATTATTTTATTCTATTACATATTTTATATTTAGAAATATATTTTGTTCGAATAAATAAAATTTCATTAACGGCTCAAAACGTATTCATAGATGGAAACAAAATGGCAAAAACTACCGTTAAGAAAAAGTTCTCAGGTGGATAATAATTATTATATTATATATATATAATATATTAATATATATATATAATATATAATACAGTATATTGTATTATATACATACAGAAATATACACTATAGCGTATAATATATGGTTATAAATATCATAGTTTTCTATATTATTATAAAGATATATATATATTATAACTAATATATATGATAGTATAAATATCTATATACTATATATATAATATATATATATATAATATATATATATATATATATAATACTATATAATTAATATCCCCTCTCAGATACACAACAAGGTTAAGACTAAAACCACTCCCACTATCATCGACTATTTACCGACTAACAATCCCCCGGTTTCAACCAAAATTACTCTTCGCATCCAGTGGCAGCTAACATAACTCACAAGCATCTCAACACATCGCAATTGACTCTATAAATAAAGTTTTAAATACCACGAAGTTAGTAACATAATGATAAGAAATATAGCAAACTTCCTACTGTTGCACAGCTTAGAGTATACAGGGCCGCACAACCTCTGACCACGATTATATAGATGCATCTCCAAGGGCGCCCCTACACCACTCCTCTTAATCTATTCTGGACAATCCACCACCCCATTCCTCTAAGAAATAATAGTTATATCGCAAATGACCTAACATTACAAACAAAGTCCTCTAATAAACACAAGAAACAGAACTACACGCAATAAATAAACAATTGGACTAAGGCTGGTCACAACAGAATGAAGCCTCTCTCAAAAACTCCTGCTCATAATACTCCTAACAATAGAGAGTCAAGACCATCCAACGTTCTCCTTTCATCAAACATAATCCCCTCATGAACATTCACCACACTTGACTAACTTTCGATCCACACTGATTCATTACACATAATAATATACCTCTAAAGTCATGCATAAATTGAATAAGTGAAATACTGCTGGAACAACCTTTCACAACTAAATGTCTTCTTCTCAATAAGTAATGACCAATGACATCCATCTTAAATGATGCATTATTCTGTTAACCCCACGATATAATCCAACTTCAAAAACTAGAAGCATCTGAACTCAAAGGCTCTCAAAATAAAACAGGCTTGCCCCTTTTACCCCATTCCACCATTCCCAACAAAATGAAATCTTTCATATAGAGACATCTTGACAAGGTTTTGCCAATTATACGCATTCACTTTCCTAGGCACCCTTAGCAACAAACATTACAACTCCCTGTGCCAAATAAGAAAAAAAGGGAAACTAGCCATGTACTATTCTACCATTTACATACACTCCCCCCACCCCCCACTCCAATTACTAACACATTCAACTGAATCTCAAAAAGCGATGCCACACAATATCAACCATAACAACACGACATTCACCAGGCCTTTCCCAAAAATTCCACGCCAAGAATATAACTTGGACTGTCAAACAGATGATGCTTCCCAATCACATTCAGGCACTCATTCCCCTCTTCAGGTTATAAATTTATGATTCCATGATGTTCCCCTCCTGATCAAGCCTACTGACAAGACAAACAAGACATCTCTTACTAGACTTACTGTATATATAAATTATATATCATATATATAATATATATATAATATTATATATTACTATATAATTATTAATATATATATTATATATATAATATATATTTTTATTAATAATTGTAAAACTTTACTTTTGATCCCGTTTATATTGCAGATGCATATATCTGGTCCCCAAGCCGTGCTTTCTTGAGGCGCATGCTCACTGGTAGCCATGCGACTCAATAGCAGTTGCTTGATATCAAACATAGCACAAAACTCTTAACTTATATACATATATAATATAATATAATAATATTATAAAATCAGATAATATAAATAATATATACATTATATTTAATATATATATATATTTATTATATATATATATATTATATATATATATATATATATTATATATATATATATATATATTATATTATATATATAAGTATAAATTATATCATAATAATATATATATATATATATTTAAATATTATTATATTATATATTATATATATATATATATATATTATATAATATATAATAAAGATATTCCTGTGAATTCTGCTACACAATTAATACATGTCCCTCGCACGTTGCCGAGCGGTACCACTCACCAGACAAGCTAAAGATACGCGACTTAACCATGAAGGTGCTCTATTCAATTAGGAATAGACCGCCTATTGTCGGACAATACCTCAGCCGCCTCCGCTTCACTCGGTCTAATAGGTAACTACGGACCATGTAGGAGACCATCTACGATGGAGTATAATTTGTGATTATACTGCATTAACGCATTCATTTGTATAGATAAAATAA
>JABUQX010003087.1:0-7500 GCA_015478945.1 Trachelipus rathkii
AATGTAGGAAATCTCTAAGTTGGTTGTTCAATTATGACTCCTTCTTCTTGATATTCCCAAGACATCGTGATGAAAGCAGAAAAGAATTTTGAATTTTGTCCAATTTGAAGTCACCTCCTATCTTGTTGAAATTATCTAGATTATAAATAAAAACAGACTCCATAATTTTTCTTTTTTTTACATGAGCAAAACCTTAATGGGGAAGCCTCATTTATATTGATTTTATGATTGTTAACTGAACGATGAAATGTTAAAGCTGAGTTTTTAGTATCATTTAATAAATCTTGAGTATGTTGATTTAATCTCCTGGTAAAATCAGTAGTTTCGCCAATATAGACACTAGAGCATTGATGGCATGGAATTTTATAAATACATTGGGACTGAAGATTAGTTGATCTAGGGGGTCTGAAAATTCTTTTTAGAGGAATAGTGTTGTTTTTTGTGAAGCAAATATTGTTGGAAATATGTTTTTTAATATTGAAATTTAAATTAAATGGGATAGGAAGATAAGTAAGGTTATTTTTAGGGAGAGGAGGGAGACTATTATAAAATTTTTTCTTCGCTTTGTGATAGGCTAAATTAATAACATTAGGAGGGTAATTTAATTTTGAAAACGTGGAGGAAAGGAATTTAGTTTCTGTGGAAAGATTCAGGGGGGAGCATATATTAAAGGCTCGTAAATAAAGAGAGGAAAGAGTAGCAAGTTTGGTGTTGAAAGAATGTGTAGAAAACCAATGTATATAAGAAGAAGAAGAAGTTGGTTTTCTGTAAACAGAGTAAAGTAAGTGTGGAGCAATTATAAATTTGTCTAATTACTCTCTTAAAGAAGATGAGAAGCTTTTACTAGGATTTGGATTGTCTTTTGCTCTGGAAAAGTCAGACAACAATTTACAATTTTTTAATGATTTCGATACGTGGACAAAGATTACTAATGCCAATAATTTAAATCATGATATTTTAAAAGGTATTTTGATAAATGAAATAGTTACTGCTAAAAACCATAATAATTTACCACTTAAATTCTACAAGGCTCTTACAGACCTTAAGAAGAACAAGGACATAGTAATTACAAAAAGTGATAAAGGAAATCAGGTCGTCATTTTGAATTATCAGGATTACATATCTAAATGTAACTCTATTCTATCAGATTCCAATACTTATAAGAAAATTAACAACCCATTAAAAAATTCTCAGATAGAATTTAATAAAAATTTAAAACTGATTTGTAAACAATATCCTTCCGTTCATTCCAATAATAAATCTTATATGACTAATCTGGCACAATTTTATGGATTGCCCAAAATTCATAAACTTAATCACCCCATTCGTCCAATCATTTCAAATACTAATTGTGTTACATTCAAATTATCATCTTGGATTTCGAGACAACTAAAACCCTTAATAGGAAAAATTTCAAATTCACATCTTTCTAATACCGTGGACTTTATCAATCGTACTCGATCATTAAACCCTTTTACCCATCAATTTTTGAGTTTCGATGTTGTATCTTTGTTTACATCTGTTCCCGTCCAGTTTACTCTTGACCTATTGGAGAGATTCATCTCAGAAACTGATTTCACTTTAAACTACCCTTTCGATTTTATTAAAAAACTCATCCTTCTTTCTTTGCAACATAGTTACTTTACTTTCGATAATTTATTTTTCAAACAAACTTACGGCCTTGCCATGGGATCTCCTCTTTCCCCTATTTTAAGTAATATCTTTATGGAATTAATAGAATTTTATTTTATCACCAGTCATCCCCTTCTTCTTAACTCTACATGGCTTAGGTATGTAGATGATATTTTTTGTTCAGTTCCGAAACACATCAATATTCATGACATTTTACAGTTTATTAATAATATCCATCCTTCCATCTCTTTTACTCATGAGCTTTCTCATAATTTTTCTATACCCTTTCTTGACACATTAGTTTCTTGGAAAAACTCTCCACACTTACTTTACTCTGTTTACAGAAAACCAACTTCTTCTTCTTCTTACATACATTGGTTTTCTACACATTCTTTCCACACCCAACTTGCCTTCTCTTTCCCCCCCTTTATTTTTTAGCCTTAATATAAAGTCCCCCCCCCCCCCGAATCTTTCCACAGAAACTAAATTCCTTTCCTCCACGTTTTCCAAATTAAATTACCCTCCTAATGTTATTAATTTAGCCTATCACAAAGCGAAGAAAAATTTTTATAATAGTCTCCCTCCTTCCCCTAAAAATAAACTTACTTATCTTATCCCATTTAATTTAAATTTCAATATTAAAAAACATATTCCCAACAATATTTGCTTCACAAAAAACAACACTATTCCTCTAAAAAGAATTTTCAGACCCCCTAGATCAACTAATCATCAGTCCCAATGTGTATATAAAATTCCTTGTTTTAACTGTACCTCCTCCTATATTGGCGAAACTAACGATTTCACTAGACGCAAGAACCAACACAAACATGACCTTACTTCTGACTCACAAAACTCGGCACTCACACTACACAGAACCCAATTTGCAATCATGTTAAAAAAAGAAAAATTATGGAGTCTGTTTTTATTTATAATCTAGATAATTTCAACAAGATAGGAGGTGACTTCAAATTGGACAAAATTCAAAATTCTTTTCTGCTTTCATCACGATGTCTTGGGAATATCAAGAAGAAGGAGTCATAATTGAACAACCAACTTAGAGATTTCCTACATTATTTGTCTTTTTTTAAAAAAATTTATATTTAGTCCTTATAACGTCAAAATTCTGAAAGAAGCCCTTTGTTGTATTGGGCGAAAGCTAATTTGTGTATCTGTAAATAGTTTTAAATTTCAGTTTTTACCAAATGTTTTTGTGTGAAATAAATTATTAAAGTTTTTATATTGCCAAGGGTATAATTTCCATAAAAAATATCAGTTTACGAATAAAGTAAAAAGTTTCTAATTATATATATATATATATATATATATGATATAATCTGTATATTATTTTAATAAATTTATATTTATATCATATATATTATATATATATATATATATATATATTATATATCTATATATATATATATAATATATATATATACCGTATAAAAATATAAAAATTAAAAACATATCTTATTTAAATAATATATTAATATAATTATAAATTATAATTTACTATAATATATATATATATATATATAATATATATATATTCTATATATATATATATATATATATATAATATATATATATTATGGATATATAATATATCATATATATATATATATATATATATATATGTATATATATATAATATATATATATATATATATATAATTTATATATATACGTCTTACGTCTTACGCGTCTTCCTCAGGAAGGCCTGCCGCCTGTCAGCGGAGACAACATCGATTTCCACGCAGTCCTTTCCAGAAGTACACCATCCTCCATCAGCTGGCGCATCGCGGGCAGTCCATGTCTTCTCAGGGCTCTCTCCACGCAATCTTTCCATCTTACCCTCGGTCTTCCTCTCGGCCTTACTCCCTCCACTCTCCACCACCACCACCTACTTGCGACTCGTTCTCCCGGCATCCTTACTATATGCCCCCACCATCTCAGTTTCGCCGAACCTATCCTGTTCAACACAAGCACCACACCAATTCTCTCTCTAACCCCATTCGTTTCTTACTCTATCTCTCCTCGTCTTTCCCACTATCGTCCTCAACCTTCATTTCAGCAGCTTCGATCCTTTTTTCCTCTCTTGTTGTAATGCTCCATGTCTCTGCTCCATATGGTAAAATCGGTGTTACCAGTATGCTATCAAATATAATCTTCTTCACTTTTATATCCATCACCCGATCTTTCATAATTGGATATAACGCTCTCATTGTTCTTCCGTATTTTTTCATTCTTGCCTCCACTTCCCGTACACATCCTCCCTTGCTTGTAAATACGCCACCCAGGTACACAAACTGATCCACATTTCTTGAATCTTTCATCATCATTGACGATCTCCACTTCTCCCTAATCCTCTCTACCCACTCTCATTATCACGGTCTTTTCTGTATTCATCTCTAAACCAATCTCCTTCAAATTTCTTTCAAAACTTTCCATAAGTCCTCTCAATACTCCCTCCTCCAACTCAACAATGCCAAATCATTCCGCATCACACCATTATATCACCATCCAGATTCGGTAATTCCTCTTTTAACCTTTCTGATAACTACATCTAAGTAAGCTATAAAGAGTAAGGGAGAAAAGGACACTCCTGTCTCGACTCGTCCACTCAAATCCATTTCTCCTTTTGACATCCAGTTCTCAACGTTACAACGCACTCAAAACGCTCATACAAGCTTTTTATTGCTCTCCTCAGTCTTTCTTCCACTCCGTACACTTCCCCCAACATCCTCCCCCCCCCCACGCAACTGTTCTGGCTGTGTAATACCTATTAAAATGCCTATCTTAGATGAAAGAAGGCTAAATATTTTCTTTTTAAAAATCCCAGCTCTTAACCAACACTATTCTTAAAGCAAACAACAGATCCGAAGTACTCCTGCCCTTTACCCATATTGTTCCTCTCCCAACTGTGTCTCTATCACTCCTCTTAATCTTCTTTCTAAAATCCTTTTGTACACTTTCGCTATAATGGTCCAATAAAGCTATTCCTCTATAGTTTCAAACCTCCAAGTATCATCTTTTCCCTTATAAATGGGCAAAACAACTATTCTCCCCCATCTACTGGGAACTACACCCTCCATCCCAACATTTATTAAAACATATATATATATATATATATATAATTTGTAAAGATATATATATATATATATATAATATATATATATATATATATATATATATATATATATATATATATTATATATATATATATATATATATATACTATATATATATATATATAGTATATATATATATGGACGTGGACTCAAATCTACATTCTATTTAAGCAAACTCGATATGAAATTTTTTGTTCATCTTGGGATTGTATTTGCTTTTATTTAAATTGGTTAATTATTTATACCTCTTCAGTCATGCATACAAGGATAAAAAAAAGATTATTTCTTATAGATCGATAATAATAAATGCTATTTTTATATTTTGCTCTCTTCTTTGCAAGATTGATGATGTAGAATGTTGTGAGTTTGTATTTACCTACAAAATTTTAAAACGTGTAAGTTTTTTTTAGAGATGCGATACGAGAAAGGGGAAGAGGGAGAAAAAATGAGAGATAGAGAGAGGTAGTGAGAGAGAAAGAGAGAGATAGAGATAGAGATGGAGAGAGTGAGAGAGAAAGAGAGATAGAGAGATAGAGAGAGAGAGTGGCAGTGAGAGAGAGTGAGAAATAGTGAGAGAGAGTGTGAGAGAGTGAGAGAGTGAGTGAGTGAGTGAGAGAGAGAGAGAGAGAGAGAGAGAGAGAGAGAGAGAGAGAGGAGAGAGAGAGAGAGAGAAGAGAGAGAGAGAGAGAGAGAGAGAGTGACGAGAGGGGAAGAGAGAGAGAGAGAGAGACGAGAGAGAGAGGAGAGAGAGAGAGAGAGAGAGAGAGAGAGAGAGAGAGAGAGAGAAAGAGAGAGGTTTTACTCAATTTCCATATGATGTAAATGTTTTGAAACATCTTTTCTCTCGTCGTTCATCAATACCTCATTCTTTTTCTTTCTATTATTAATTTAGGTTTGATTATCACTGCAATTCACAAGGGGAAACTGTTCCTCTAAGGGAAAAAACTCATCGCAAAAAGAAAAATATTTCATTATTTTGTATCATTTCTCTGAATGCATGAAACAATTAGAAAATAATTAAAACAAATCATGAGTATATATATATATATATATATACTATATATATATATATATATATATATATATATATATATATAATATATACATAAATATATATATATATATATTATCTATATATATATATATAAGCATATATATATATATATACTATATACTATATGCCTACCTTAATATATATATATATATATAATATATTTTTTTTTTTTATCTCTGAATATATATTAAAAAAAGAGCATATAAAAAAATCACTGTGAGAAAAATATATATATATATATCTATATCTATATCTATATATATATATTATATATATATATATATATAATTAATATATATATATATATATATGTATATATATATTATTAATTATATATATATATTATATATTATATTATATATATACCTACTCACCTACCCTCACTCACTCACCTTAATATATATAATATAAATATCTATATATATATATATATATATATATATATACTACTATATATTATATATATAATATATATATATATATATATATTATATACTCACCTCACTCACCCTACCCTATATTATTTAGCCTATGGGTTTTTTTAAAAAAAAAAAAGCAAAAAACATTGGTTTTTTTAAATAAAAAATAAACCAATGTTTTTTTTGGTTTTTTTGGGGTTTTTATGCTATTTTGATTTTAATGTGGTTTTATTGGTTTTAATAGATTTTAATGGTAAAAATACTAATCGGGAAACATGTTATAACATGTGATACAAAAATATTTTAAAAGTTACATTAATCATTTTACATTTAGATTAACATTAAATTTAAATTTTCTTGATAAATGTAAACTGGTATAAAATTATTATTATGTTTTTTGAGTTTTACATAAACTAATAAAGTAAAAAATAAGAGGGTACATTATAATATATATAAACTATATCTGAAAAAAAGGTAAAACTATATTATTTAACCAAAAAAAAAAAAAAAAAAAAAAAAAAAAAAAACAGAAAAAATATTTTTTAGAAATTACATATAAGAATATACCCACCTCTCATCATTTCTTCATCTCATCATCTCGCACTCATCACGCGCATCACATCACTATTCACTCTCACTACACTCCTACTATCACTCACTACTACTCTCTCACTCACTATATATATACACATCATCACTACCTATATATATAAACTCACATATCACTCACTAACTATATATATATACTCTATATACTATATATATATATCATATATAGAGAGAGAGAGGAGAGAGAGAGGAGAGATTATAATTAAAGTGAACTGAAATTATCATTAAGAATTTTATACCAAAAAACTAATTTCCCTGCTTTAGCTGTTCCCAACCTATTTCTAATGTTGCTGTGCACAAGTCCAAAAGTTGATGAAGTTGCTGACAATATGCTTATTATTTTATATATAACCTTCTCATCTAATTTTTCTTTGAGAGATCTGTAACAAGATGAAGGAGTCACTGCTGACAACAGAGACTCATCAAATAGGTAACTTTTATGAAATGGAGGAGAATTTGCTCTTAATTTTATTCCATAAATTCCACTGCTTTTGAATACTCATCCTCTGGAAGTACTGTGGTCTGATATCTTGGGTTAAAAATATATGCCAATAAGTGAGCTTCTGTTACTGCCTTTTTACTTTTGCTATAAATCTTGTCTGTTGAGTGGTGGATTAAGCTGTTCTAGCTCCATATTCATATTTTTCCAAATATA
>JABUQX010003087.1:20000-30000 GCA_015478945.1 Trachelipus rathkii
TAAGATATAATGCATTATTTATATAGACATATACTTATTCATATTTGGTGCATCCCGGCTGAAGCTCAAGAATACCAGCCTTGCAATTCTAAAAAAAAACATTTTTAAAAATTTTAAATCGGCAAAAAATATTCCGTAGAATTTATTTCAGTTCCCCTTATAAACTCAAAGCTTGGTTTCATTCTGTTTATTCTTTATCCGTCAATATCGCCTGCCTTTAGAACTGCACCCTCTCGTGATGACGTCAGAGGACAACAAGAGCTCATAGCTCCTCCCACTTAGGGTACCAAGACAGTTATATTTCTCTCGTTATTTCAGCTAAATTTTAATATATTTCAATTAATTCGAAAAAATAATTAATAGACGCAACATAAAATATTATGAAAAATAATTTGATACAAACATATCTTCCTAATAGACACATAAAATAAATTCGATGATCAATTAACTGTAAAAAATTTCAGAAATATACTTCCAGGATTCCACTTCCCCAAGATCATTTATGCTTAATAAAAAAATACAATAATTTTTTTAAAAGAATGATTTCTCCAGCATGCTTTAAATATACCCAACAGACTCAAGGTCCCTTTACAACATCTACATCTTAAAATAAATTTAATCTTTCAAAAAAAATACCAATGTTACCATTATTTTCTTCCTCGAGAAGGAAACCCTTATCATAATAATAACGGATCTCCTAAAAAGTCCGTCTTACAAGCGTTTCTTTGTTCTACATTTTTCGCAATTTAAAATATAAATTTTTGTTACTCTTAAAAATACAAAATTACACTTTCTTTCCTAAAAAAAAGAAATTTTTATTATCAAGTTTCACGGAAGACCTTTTTTTCGGTACCCGTATTACAAGCATTTCTTAAAGTTTTATTTACAAGTTCAACCTTCTTTCCCTCCCGCTTTTTTGGGGATAACATTAAGAATGTTGGGAACCCAAAAAATCCTTATACACATTGTAAACACAAAGTTTATTTAAATTACACAAATTCTCTAATTTATATATAACCAAAAAGTCTATCTGATTTTCCATCATTTATAACATCAATATGTTTCCGTATTATAATATATTTTAATTACTTTATAAAACAAATAATAACAGATAATTTTCCACTACAAAAAACAAAATACCATGCCGCGAGAAAATTTCTCATGTCTTTCCGTATTCTCTGAACAACGTTTACGAGTCTTAATGTGCTTAACAGAACAGCAATTTTGACTATAAGTTTTTACAGGCATAGAGGCGAATTAACTTTTGGTAATTTCGTACCCTTCAACAAGTTTCTTTATTATAGGCCTCGTCTTCATCACCGAGACTTTATTTTTCTTCTTCAGTTTCAATTTTTAGAGAAAGCTTTTTCTTACGTGCTTTTGAGGTCTCAATGGTGGGGAGTTTTTCCTCTACCCCTCCCCCATATAATAGCAGGACTCTTTCTGGTATCGGCCTTCATTGGAAGATCTTTTCTTCTTTTTTTTTCTTTTTTAAATGCGCGCGAATTAAAAAAAATGACTTTTTTTTTTTTTTGTACTGGTTAAATACTTTCTATTTCTATTTATGAAAAGAACAAATTTTTTTCACGTTATTCATTATCATTTATCATTATCAATATTGAACCTCAAGACTTACTTTTTTTTTTTTTTTTTTTTTTTTTTTTTTTTTTTTTTTTTTTTTTTTTTTTTTTTCATTCACTCTCTCTGCTGTTCTTTTATTATATTATTATTATCCTTTGACCCTTTTTATCAGACAGGTTGATATTTGCAAGTCACGATACTGGGCAATCACATGTAGCACGAGTAATGAGTTTCATTAATAATAAACCTAGATTAAATCACGCACCCTCGGTAACAAATAATAAGATGAAGGCTATAGAAAAAATATGGATGTTATTTATTTTTACAGTAATATTCTTTTTTATAGTTGTTTTCACTAATAATAGACCAATTTTATTTGATATAATAAATAAGGACTGATCATGATCCTTCAAATACATTTCGTGAGATCTCAAAATCCCAATATTTATATTTATTGAATGATTGCATAATGGCGAAGGCCATAGTGCTTCATTACTTTGCTAATGTATTCACTCACTTCTCTCTAATTTTATCTTATTATTTCATCTGGCTGGATCAACTTAAGCGTATCAAATGACACTTAAAAAAGATCTTATTATAAGAACATTAATTATAGTATAACACCTTTAATTTTATTTACAAAAATAATGTATTTGTTGTCCGGCCATGCCCGGGACACATCTTATGGCATTGATCTCGGCTGCCTAACTAACTGGCGTCTTTCCTCCCTTTTGGCTTCATATATCGCCGGTAGGAGAAAGACGTTTTATTGGCTGTTTCAATTTTAAATAACATACAAAAAGGAATAACCATAGTTATGTGTGTGATTTTATAAGATGTAAGAAAATTTTACTGTACATAATAATAATAGCTTTTGCCTCCTAAGAGTTCTAGCTTTATTAATTACAATAAAGATTATAATATCATTATTTTATATAGTACTATACTTAGTACATATATTATATATATATATAGTTATTATATAAAATATTTATATATAATATATATATATATATAATTATAGTATATATAATATATATACATATAAATAATATTTAATATATATATATAATATATAAATAATAATATATATAATATATAAATATACTATATATATATATATATAGTATAATATATATATAATTATATATATAATATACTGTATATTTATAATTTTTTTTATTTATTTTATATTTATCTATATTATAATTATATATATAATATATTATAATATATATATATATATATATAATATAATAAATATATATATATAATATATATATTATATATATATATTATACTATATATACTATATATATTATATATATATATAGATAACCATATATATAACCTAGTTTAATTTCTTGTTAACGAAAGAGTTAGCACTTTTTTAAGAGATATTGTCATTTATTTACATTCAAGAAAATGCAAATACCTGTTCACTTTGTAATTAATACATTTGAAGCAGGTAAAAGTTGACCGAAACAATTCAATTAAGAAGAGAAGAAAATCTAAAAATATTTTTTTAATTTGTTTTTCGAGATACGCGAACGTCCGGACTCAGTCTACATTGCATTTTAAAAAAAAAATTTTTCATATGATTTTTTTTTGTATTTCTTTTAATTTAACTTTCTATTGCTTTTATATGAATTGATTTTTTTTTATTATTTTACATTGCCAGTTATGCAAGTAAGCATAAAATAGTTTTTTTTTCGTAAGGATCGATAATGATAAATGCTCTTTCAATCCTTTAAATAGTAATATCGTAGAATTCTACAATTGTTCGTATGGACGTACACACAATTTATAAATAAAACAAGTAAGTTGTTGGAGTGATATGAGAGAGAGAGAGAGAGAGAGAGAGAGAGACGAAGAGAGATGAGACGAGAGAAGAGAGAAGAGAGAAGAGGAGAGAGAGAGAGAGACTGAGATGAGAGAGAGCATAGAGAGAAATGTTGAAAGCTTAAAGTTCTACTCAATTTCCATATGATGTAAATATTTGCCAACATCCTTTCTCTCGTCGTTTATCCAAACGCTTCTTTTTCTTTTGATTATTTTTATTAACCGAGGCTTGATCAGTCACCGGCAATTCATGAGGGGAATGCTCTTCTTCTAAGGGGCTAAAAAACTCATTGGAAAACAAAATATTTCATTATTTTCTTTCATTTATCTGAATGCGTTAGACAATATAACTAAATGACATAAAAGAAAAAAGAAAAAGAAGAAAATGAAGGAAGAAGAAGAAGAAGAAGAAGAAGAAGAAGAAGAAGAAGAAGAAGAAGAAGAAGAAGAAGAAGAAGAAGAAGAAGAAGAAGAAGAAAAGAAAAAAAAGAAAAAAAAAAAAAAAAAAAAAAAAATAAAAATAAAAATAAAAATAAAATAAAAATAAAAATAAAAATTAAAATTAAAATAAAAATGAAATTAAAAATAAAAAATAAAAATAAAAATAAAAAAAATAAAATTAAAATAAAAAGAATAAAAATAAAAAAATAAAAATAAAAAT
Source organism: Trachelipus rathkii (assembly GCA_015478945.1). NCBI lineage: Eukaryota > Metazoa > Arthropoda > Malacostraca > Isopoda > Trachelipodidae > Trachelipus > Trachelipus rathkii. The sequence continues at coordinate 24,085 of JABUQX010003087.1, forward strand.
AGGAAGAGGAATTAAGAAAAGACAAAGGAAGCATGCAATGGAAGAATGATGCCGAAGAATGAAAAAAAACAAAGTTGAAACATAAGATAATAAAACAAGAACGGATAAATAAATGAATTGGAAATGAATCTGCAATGAGGAGGATATATATATATATATATATTAATATATTATAATAAAATATATATATATATAATTATATATTATATATATATATAAAATATATATTATATATATATATATATATATATTATATATATTATATATATCAGTGTTGCCGGTCTCGGTCCGAAACCCTAGGGTGAAATTTTTGGGCATCACCATACCCGCCGGTTGTGTTTACGACCATCACTGCAACAGATAACGTTACCGCCGTACCTTTATTTCGGATATTACCGATACCACTTGTAATTAAAAACGACCTCTTGCCAACAGCTGCGAATATAATATATATTATATTATATATATATATATATATATATATATTAATTTATATATATATATTATAATATATATATATATATATGGTAATTATATATATATATATATATATATAATATATATATAGATATATATATAGTATAATATATATATATATATTATATATAGTATAATATATATATATATATAGATATATTAAATATTAATATATATATATATTTATATATAATATATGTATATATATATTATATATATATAATATATATATATATATATATATAATATATAAATTATATATTATATATATACTATATATAATATATATATATATATATATATATATCAGCTGTTGGCAAGAGGTTCGTTTTAATTACAAGCGGTATCGGTAATTATCTGAAATAAAGTACGGTAACGTTATCGTTGCATGATGGTCGTAAACACAACGCGTATCGTGCATGCCCCAAAACATAACGGCGATAAGCGGTAATCGGCGAAGCCAAAAAAATAATTCTTGATCATTAGCGATTTCTTTTGAAATGCTTCCGTTTGTGATAGTAGCAGTTTTTAAATAATTTACAAATTCTAGGTTTTAATAAATAAAGTGTTAAATACATCCTTTGTTATAATAATAAACTATTTTTGATTAAACTTAAATAAAGATTTCATAAAAAATTTATGTGTACTATATTCTGAACATTTTACAAAATAGTCCCTAAAATATATCTTATAACCTACGTTTTTATTTTTTTTGTATTGAACTTCGGTGGAAAATATACATTATGTATATATTTTTAAGGTTTAATAAAAAATAATCTTAAATTTTCTCCGAATCTAAGTTAAAATTTTAAAATAAAGTAAAATATTTGTTTTAATCAAAAGTAATTACAAATTTAAAAAAAAAGAAACGAAAAAAAAAAGGAAAAACAATGTAAAAAATGTAATTTAAAATATATACTTATATCTATAGAATATATAAATATATATATAATATATATAATAAATATATATATAATATATATAATATTATTATTTAATAATATATATTATATATATATATATATTATATATATATAATATAATATTAATATATTATATAATATATAAAATATAATTATATATATATTATATATATATATATATATTTATATATATATATATATATATATATATATAATAGTTTATTATATATATAATTATATATATATTATATATATATATATAATATATATACATATATATATATATAATATATATATATATATTATATATATATTATATATATATATATTTAAATATATATATATACTATATATATATATATGTATATACAGTATATTATATACTATATGTATATAATATATATTATATATATATATATATATATAAACATAATATATATATATGTATAATACCTTTTCAAAAAAATGTTTTATCTAATGGTTCGATGTAGTCTTTTATTTTCCGCCCAGGAAACGCCAAAATAGACAAAGCTAGTCACTTTTTGCCAAACATTTACAGACATCTTTATCTTGACTCATACTTGTCTAATACATGAAAAATTCCTTCTTCAAACTAATTCATCAAATTTCTTCTTAAGCTGAACTATAAGATTCCGCTATAAAAAGAGGGAAAATAACTTTCCCATACATAAACAATAAATGGATGATTGAGCTTTAAGGAACTATTCTATTTTTAGAGAAAATAATGGGTTAATTGAAAATATGTTTCAAGCATTTATAGATGATTTTTTTCTTATTATTTTCAGTAGCGTATATGTATATAATATTTATATATATATATAATATATTATATATAGATAGATATATAATTTAAATAATTATATTATATATAATAAATATATATATAATATATATATATATACTTATATATATATATATATATATAAGTGGGCGTACCTGAAGATTTTAAGTAGAAAGTTTATATATATATATATATATATAATATAAATATAATATATATATATATAATATATATAATAGATATATATATATAGATATATATATATAATATATATATATATTATATATATATTAATATAATATATATATATATATATTAATATAATATCTTTGGGAGTGGCCAATGGTAAGACAGAGTTAATTCCTTTCCGTTCGCAAACATGCTTCGTTCGGAATCCGCGAAACCTTTTCTTACTCTCCATTAATGACTATTTTCATACTTTAGTGCATGTATATATTATACTATATACTAATATATATATATATATATATAGATATATATTTTAGTGAGGGATATATAGGGTGGATGTATATATGATAGGGTATATGTGGGGGGTATAGGGATAGGTATTTATATTATAAGTGGGATATAGGATAGGAGTATAGGTACGTAGGGTATTAGTATTGATAGGGGGGTGGAGGGGTATAATTAGTTAGTGTAGTGTAGTTAGTGTAGTATATATGATAGAATATATGTATAAGTAAGGATAGGTAGGTGGGTGATAAGTATAGGTAGTATTATATTGGGGGGTAGTCTGGGGTAGTAGTTAGTTAGTTATAGATATGAGGGTTAGTAGGTAGGTAGTGGTAGTTATATATAGGGGTGAGTATATATATAGAGGAGATAATAGTCATATATAGAACCATATATAGATAGGTTGAGAAGAGCAGGTAGTAGGTAGGATAGATAAAACTGATAAAGGTATTGAGTGAGGTATTAGGTATTAGGTGATATATAGGTATATATATATATTATAATAATATATATATATATATATAACATATAGGGTAATAGGTATAGTATAACTTAGGGTATATAGGTAGTATAGATAGGAGGAGTATAGTAGGGATTATATATAGATATATATATATATATATATATATATTGTTATATTATATATATATATATAGGATATAAGTGATATAATTATATATGATATATATATATATATATATTATATATTTGTTAATTTGTTCATAAAATGAGATTTAAATTGAATAATTAGCTGTTTTCGTAGTTGGAAAGGATTAGAAAGGAGTGCTATTTTTTAACATATTTCGAAGAAGGTTTATAAATTAATTGAAGCATGCGTTCTAATATTTTAAAATCATGCATTTAAGTATAGAAATGTGTGTGCAATCGTATGTATAATGCATGTGTATGCATAAGAATGCATACACATGAATGTGTAGCATAAGAATGCTGAAATGTAGACGAAATAAAGTAATTACAGGGGGCATAATGCGTTAATTTGGAAAGATAATGGATATTAGAATAAGAATTCAAAACGAAAGAAATAATTGGAGTGCTTACAAAATAAATATTAAATATTTTTAACTTTAGAAATATTTGTTAATTTGAGTGTTGATTAATATTTTGAAGTGCTTATAAATACTAGGAAGTTCTAATAAATATTTATTTCTTATAAATATTTTAGTTCTTTGAAATATATTTGGTACTCAAATATCTAGTATTATAAAAAAAGTATGCTTAGAATATATTTTTAATATTTTAGAAATATTTAGATCTTAGCAATATTTTAGCAATATTTTAAATATATATGTGGCAAAATTTCGAATGATGTAAATATATATATCATTATTTAACCTTGTAAATAAATTGTGATTATTATTATTATTATTATTATTATTATTATTATTATATTATTATTATTATTATTATTAATTATTTATTATTATTTATTATTATTATTATTATATATTATTATTATTATTATATTATTTTATTATTAGATATTATTATATTATTATTATATTATTATTATTATTATTATTATTATTATTATTATTATTATTATTATTATTATTATTATTATTATTATTATTATTATTATTATTATTATTATTATTATTATATATTATTATAGATTATTATTATTAAGTAGAAAATAATAATAACAAATTACTCAAACTATATATTAAATAAAATAACTATTAATAGCGAAAAAATTCAAAAGCAAACCCTTAAAAGTGCCCAATTTTTAAATGCGCATCCTATTTTATATGCTGAATAATAAGTTTTAGTGAAAGTAATTAAATTGCCTCCAACTTGTTTCTTAAAACTTCTATTAACATTTTATCCCAACAACCCTTTCTAAACTTTAATCTTGAAAGCAAATTAAAAATGTTTTTGACTTTGTTTGAGTTTTCGGACAATTTGAAGTATCCCTTCAAAAAATCTCATTTTTTTCGGTTAGTCGACTTATGGGCGAATTTGAGAGAACAAATTCTATATTATGAGATAGATAACGAAGGCAAATTTCATGATATATAATATATATATAATATATATATATATATAATATAATAATATATATATTATATATATATATAAATATATATATATATATATATATATAATATATATATATATTATATATATAAATTAATATATTTCTTTCTCTGCGGTGGGCACAATTCTCTAGTGTTAAAGACTAAGGATTAGAAAAGCAGAACAATAGCATTAGCATATTTAGGAGCAAACTACAGGTTTGCATGAAAATTGAAAAGGATGGAAGGAGAACGAGAAGTAACTTCAGATATTTCGTTTAAAGAGCAGTTGTGAAATTAGATGTCAAAGTTTTCATCAGAGATTCGATTTAACCAAAAGTAAAATTTCAGTTCCGTTATCCGGAAAAGAGAGAGAGAGAGAGAGAGAGAGAGAGAGAGAGAGAGAGAGAGAGAGAGAGAGAGAGAGAGAGAGAGAGAGAGAGGAGAGAGAGAGAGAAAAGAAGAGAGAGAGAGAGAAGATATTAGTAGATGCTGACATTTATGGAAAATGCCTGAAAGATTGAAGGAGATGAACATAAAGATCATTGCATTTCAATGGAGAAAGAGCTTTCAGTGTCACTGAGAATAGTTTGCCCATTCGAATGAATATAAGTTTAAAACTTTTCATGAATATAAAAACTATGGAAATTCCCGAATTCAGTGTCTCTTGATCGAAAACAAGCAGATCTAAACCCAGGCTTTTTAATTTTATTTTAAGAGAAAGAGTATGAAGTATACCCCTCTATATAAGAGAAAATCACCTTGGCAATGGGTTCAGAAACCTCCGAGAGATCTCTCCCACCGAAGCAATAATTACTCCATGGAAACTTAGATGAATACTTTACCCAGTCAGACGACCAGTTGCGGAACTGAAGGAACAATTCGTTTCCTCGCGGCTATGTTTTTTTTTTTCTTGAGCATAGTATTTTGTAAGATAGAAGAGGATACTAAGCCAAGAAGGTGATTAGAGGAACTCCGAGGAGGAAAGAACTTAAAAAAATAGGGAGAAGGATTAGAAGTTAGGAAAATGTCTAGAATGTTAGATTTACCACCAAGACGGTCAGTCATACGTTAGGGAGAAAAGATATGAAGAAATTTAGTAGAATAATTAAGAAAATAGGAAGAGAAGAGTTAAAGATAAAAATGAGAGTAAGAGAAGAAGAAGTAGGTTGAAGTTACACAGACGCCTTCATGGGGAAATGTC